>BEXV01000470.1:205289-225925 GCA_003118195.1 Hemicentrotus pulcherrimus | reverse complement strand
TTTTTTTTTTTTTTTTTTTTTTTTTTTTTTTTTTTTTGGTGATGTGAGTGTAATATGCTTCACATTTCCGTATCTTGTAACACATAGCTCAATAAATATACATAGGGCCTTTCTTGGTCCTATAAACCATAACAATGTTTGCTCAAATAAGAGTTTAGCATAAAAATCATTAGCCAATTACGTTTGGAAGTGCCTGTGCTAAAGCTTCATGGTGAATCAATTTTATAAACCCAAAGTTTATGTGATGTTATATAAATGTGGAGCCATGTAACGCTGTTAAAAAAAAGAAATGCATATCAAGCAAAGTTTTTGAAGAAAAACGGGTGAAACAGGAATAATTCTGGAAAGGCACATATAAAGTGCGTCCCAGCAAAAACGAAACCGAGAAATATAGATGTTTTATCATAACTGTCATTTGGCGGACGGTATCTGAATTTCAAAGAGAAAACCACATTTCTAGAAAGTTGAGTTTCTGCACTTTCATATGACACCTCAATCAGGAAAATGAGCAAGGAATGACAAAGTTCTGTTTGTTTAAAGTAGTGCTTGCATTCCCATAATTTTATCAAACAAACTTTATTATTCCTAGCACATTTTTCCTGACTGAGGTGTCGTATGAAAGGGCAGAAACTCAACTTTCTAGAAATGTGGTTTTCTCTTTGAAATTCAGATACCGTCCGCCAAATGACATTTTGGTTTCCTCTCTTCAAATTCATTTTAATCACTCATGCATGAAATATGCATCATATGAGTTGCATCAAATGAAAGAGGAGGATCTAAGCTTCCCAAACATGTGTCATTTATCAATTACAATTGTGATTAAGTTGTGATATAACATCGATAATTTTCGGTTTCGTTTTTTCTGGGACGCACTGTATATACATTGCTTAGAAATCGTTAACGATTTCTAAGCAATGTAGTAGGAGGTCTCATACCAATGTTACATGGACATTGTCATAGTTTTTGGCCCAACCTCATGGAATGACCGATATGTTTCTTTCAGATTGATGAGGTCCAGCAGCAGCTGAGAGACATCCGTGCAGGGACATCAAACATTGCAAAGTAAGTCTATCTACTACTTCCCCTTACCTCTCTTTAGGGGCCTTTCAATTCTAATGTCATGTTTGTTTTTAAGAGAAACTTTTTGAAAACTTTCTACACTTCTGGCCGTCTTCCTTCATTGATTATTAATGATATGAAATTCAGAATTTGGTCATCAAAGGCACCTCTAAATAGGTGCTAAGATTTCAGAAGGATCATTATAATCACTCATTAAGTACATATTCGGTATATTATTTCTTTGATAAATGTTTGTTACCTTTGATTATCTCCCCCNTATGGTGAATCAATTTTATAAACCCAAAGTTTATGTGATGTTATATAAATGTGGAGCCATGTAACGCTGTTAAAAACAAGAAATACATATCAAGCAAAGATTTTGAAGAAAAACAAGTGAAACAGGAATAATTCTGGAAAGGCACATATATTTATATATGCATTGCTTAGAAATCTTTAACAGATAATTTTATCTTCCATATGTAGTAGGAGATCTCATACTAATGTAACATGGACATTGTCATAGTTTTTGGCCCAACCTCATGGAATGACCCACCGGTATGTGTTTCTTTCAGATTGATGAGGTCCAGCAGCAGCTGAGAGATATCCGTGCAGGCACATCAAACATTGCAAAGTAAGTCCATCTACTACTTCTACTTACCTCTCTTTAGGGGCTTTTCATTTCTAATATCATGTTTGTTTTTAGAGAAACTTTCTGAAAACTTTCTACACTTCTAGCACAGTCTTCCTTCATTGATTGTTGGTGATATTAGATTTAGAATTTGGTCATCAAAAGCACCTCGAAACAGATGTTATTTTCTAGATTTTAGCATGATCATTATACCCACCTCATAATGTATATATATTGGGCGTATAATTTCCTTGGAAAATGTATGTTATCTTTGATCATTCCGCCAGGGATATTAATCACTTCCAGTGGTACTCTATCAATTCCTTGGATTCTTTTAACCCTTACTGTACTGCTGGGCTATTTTGAGCTCACATGAGCCTGGGAGCGCCCACCCCCCCTCTATGATCTCGGCCGTCAAATATCCGATGAACACGAAAATGTTTTATTGTTGTTGTATAATCACACTTCTTCTCACAGTGATATTCTTTTTCAATGTTTTTGTTTTACTAGAGCTCTGTTCAATTTACCAGAACACTCTTGGGCTTTTAAGAGCTAAATCACACACCACTCCTGTGTACATGTATTTCTTCTTTTTTCCCTTTTTTTTCCTTTTTTTTTTTTTTGTTGCTGTTCCTTATCTCTCTGTATTTGTGTCGTTTATTATCAGGTATGTGATGGATGGGAAGGAGTCTAAATTGGATGATGTAGAGGTGAAGATCATTGACCTTAATGAGAAGCTGACTAAATTGGGTGAGGATCTTAGTCTAATGACAGCTACCATTGAACAACTCAAAGATGACATCAGCAATCAGAAGGTATGCTACTTTATTTATTTTTCAATTCATGTAGATCAATTTAATTTCTTCAGCCTCGATCTAATCTGATCCAATCCACAGGGAGCTACTTGGTTTAGCGTCTCTTTGCAGTTACTTATCTCTATATGAAGGATGTATTGACCAACATACGATTTGTAATCCACAAGTGTTTTTATTCATTTCAACACATGGAGCGGATGAGCCCCTTCAACAGAAGTTGGCTTTCAAAGGGGTCCACAAAATAAAAACAATTTTTTAAAAAATGTTATAAAAAACTTTTATGAACATGAGAACAAAGAAGAAAAACAAACAAACAGTGCATACCAGTATACCGTTTTATTAAAATGTGCAGACAAAATCATGTAAAGATTTACTGTTTTTCCTGCGACTCGGTGTTTACCATATTATGTAGAGTGGTGGTCTTTACACTCTGGGTTGGTGGGTTGGTTTGTTGGTACATGTACCTCTTACTTGGATCTTGGATCTTGGATTCTTTTCCTCCTAAATACTCCGAAGAAGAGTTTTGACTGGAGGTGATGATAAGAGTATAGTACTTAATTCAATATCTTTTGTAAATTGTTCTAGTGGGAACCATTTCTATTGCAGTTATTGCTTTAATTTCTTCATCAAGATATGCTATGTCATATGGGGATGTTTTGGCAACTTTTTGTCTTCTTCCTAACTAAGCCAAATAAGTACTATAGCCTATTGACAACTAGCGTAGTAAGGTTTTATGAATGTGGGACCTGTTAATTTGGGAGTCTTCAAGACACTGATCTTATGGAATGTAGGGTTAGTGCATATCATGACCATCTCTTAAAGATAAAGTTGAGTTTTGGTCATGTGATTGCATTGTGAAAGAAACGGTGTGGAATCGACCAGAAAAGGTTGATCATCTAGCATAAAAGTATTTGTGTGTATTGCAAGGTTCTGGAATCATCCAAATGATAAGCAATTTGGCCAAGTCTTGGTAAAGTTACAAACACTGTACACAANTTACTAACCTCTATATGAAGGATGTATGGACCAACATAAGATTTGTAATCCACAATTTTTATTATTCAATTCAACACATGGGGCAGATGAGCCCCTTCAACAGAAGTTGGTTTTCAAAGGGGTCCATAAAATAGTAATTTTTTTTTTTTTTTAACAGTTAGAAATCAACATTTACAAACATAAGAACAAAGAGGAAAAACAAACGAGCAAGCAATCAAATAATACAGTTACCATTTTATTCAAGTGTGCAGACAAAATCATTTAAAGATTTGCTGTTTTTCCTGTTTTAAAGGTAAAGACCAATTATGGTCATGCGATTACATTGTGAAAGAAACATTGTGGAATCTATCAGAAAAGGTTGATCATCTAGCATATAAATATTAGTGTGTACTGCAAGGTTCTGGAATCATCCAAATGATAAGAAATTTGGCCAAGTCTTGGTAAAGTTACAAACACTGTACACAGAAAGATGTATATGGTACTACACAAAGACGTACAAATCCGTTCCAATTTTTACGATGTTACATGACATACATATATTAAGAATATGAAGGCATTTGAAGAGCCATATGCTTTTCAGGGAACATGTCTTATCTGATGTTCTTCCACACTTGCATGATAACAATGATAACTCTCACAAAGTATTTTTTACCTCTTCCCAGAACTCAACCTTCTCTTTAAATGTTGTACTCATTAGATGAAGACTGTTTATAAAGTACCTATGTGTGATCAGTTCATGTCTTGTCTCCCTGCAGGTGAAAGAGATGGAGTTAGGGAATAACATGCGCCTGAAAAAGTACCAGCAAGAGGTTGAGAAGAAGAGCGGTGAGATAGAGAAGCTTCAGGAGAAACTAGGTGGTTATAATCTCATCACGATTGAAAGAGAGAAGACAGAGATGGAGAAGAAGAAAGTTGCTCTTCATAGAGAGGTAAATAATAATAATATCCCGTTTTTCTATACATCTATGATGTATACATCTATGATGTCTATGATGTCTCTAGCGATGTCTCTCTCGCTTTATACATCTATGATGTCTCTAAGCGCTCTACAGATATACTATTACCCCTGGGAAGCATTCCAGCCAGGCGTTACTTGACCCTCAAAAACTGTTTGACCAACAATGAGGGTCTCATCCTACCGGGTACCCATTTAACATCTGGGTTGAGAGCAGCAAGTGTAGTTTAATATCTTGCCAAAGGATATTAGTGCCATGTCGAGATTCGAACCCTCGACCTTCGCATCTCCAGTCAATCTCCTTAAACCGCTCGGCCACGACACTCCTGCATTCTTGTCCCTCAAACCCTTTTTTTGCCTCTGTCTCAGACCAATATGAATAGGGCCATGATGATTCAAAGGTCACTCACATGTCTAGGCGTATCAAATTTTTAATGGCAAAGAAAAAAAATCCATTATCAATCTCTCTCTTTTTGTTTTTGACATTATTGCACTCTTACATGAAAGAGGGTTCCGGTTCATTCAAAACAAGTTGATTTTTTTTACATTAAAAAACATGCTTCTTTGTGCAGTTACACAAAACAGGGAACTACACAAATTATCTTCACTGAGTCCATTGTTTTTCCTTTTTAATTTTTTTTGTTTTCATTCTTTCTTTTTTACCAGAAAAATCAGCTTGATGGGAGATCTACGGAGTTGAGGAAGGAGGTCGTGAGACAAGAGAGGGAGCTAGAGAGCGACTCGTACAAGAATGCTGAGAAAAACTACAATGATATGATGATTAAATGTAGAGTGAGTGGATTATCATGTGTCGTTAGCTTTGGAGTAGTTTAAGATAGCTATATATGAATGTTTACTGCATTTGAGATTATTGCTGTCACAATACACATTGTAGAGGCCTTTTAATTCTTTGTTGTTGTTTTAGTATTACAATCTAAATCAAATTAGTCCAAAAAATTAATGAAACTACTGATTTGGTGGAGAAGAAATCATAGTTTATTTGTGTGTGTTTGTGAACCGTGTTGACAAATTTTGGACTATCAACATATTGAGGGCCTGTAAAGAAAAACTTCACCATCACAACAAACCAAGTATGTGATTGTAATATTGACCAAGGAGTTTATAATGTTTAAGGCATTGTTTAACAATGTTTTCCTTAACAAAATTATGCTTTAAAATGATCATGAAGTGCCTCAAAAAAGTACCATACCCATTTTCCCCAATAGACTGAAGTGTTGGGAAAATGGTTTTTGAAATTTCAAATTCCAGTCATAAATATCTTGATAATCAGACAGGTGATCAACTTGTCAAAGTCATGGGATTCCTGACTGACCTAAGGTTATGATTGCAGAATCTGAGGCAAAGATACCCATTCCATTTAAGGATTTATTTTCTGTGAACTTTTGAATCCTCTGTGTTTTCATTGTAATTCATTTCAATGAATGATTTTGTGTTTGATTCTTACAGACAACAGAGATTGCCAACAAGGATCTGGACAAATACTACAATGCGCTAAATAGGTAATGAGAACTTAGGAGAAAACGAGATGGAAATGAAGTAAATTAAAGACTTTCTTTGGGATAAAGGAGAGAAGGGAATTAGATCACTACTCTGTGATATAAAAAAATCAACTTACAATCAGTCAAACAAACATAACTACATATCTAATCTTGCTGGGATTCATTGTATATTGAAGTCCATTGGATCTATAAGACAAATATTAATCTGATGTTACTAAGTATTACAATTTTACAATTGATTGAAGGAGATGCATGTATAATTCATTATAACTTTTTTATGTGACAGGGCCCTGTATATACTACAAATATTTATCAAAGCAAAGTAGTAAATGTAAATTATCCTAATTTCAAATGGAAATATGATTGACAAATCCTTTGAGTACCTGTCCATCTCTTTGCTTTTAAGTCATTTTTAATATGTGTGGATTCTGTATTAAGCCCGGCTATGGAAACGAGAGAATGCATTGGAACGAATGACTCTATTGTGGTCTGTCCAATGTCGAACTTAAATGTGACCAATTTATAGAAAATTAGAGTAATAGTTGTGTCATTTTCACATGGTGTAGTTAGATGTTATGTTTGTTTTTTGTGCAGTGCTATCAACACTTATCACAGTCAGAAGATGGCAGAGATAAACAAGATTGTACGAGATCTGTGGCGCATGACATACAAGGGAAGCGGTAAGAGCTTGAGGGCTTCTTGGAGTTTGTTTGTAGAGTGAAGATATAGGCTTTCAGATATGAATCCATTAAAGGTGAAGACCAGTTCAGGTCATGCGATTGACTTGTGAAAGAAATGTTGTGGAATCGATCAGAAAAGGTTGATCAGCTCGCATCTAGCGTCTGCAAGGTTCTGGAATCATCAAAATGATAAGAAATTTGGCCCATTCTTCGTAAGGTTACAAGCACTATACACAGAAAGATATATATGGGACTACCCTATATCTCTCACAGACCACGAGAGAAACAAATTTACCAAATATATGAATAAGTAGGCGGTTTCAAATTTTTTATCATCATGTATTAGTCAAAACATATTCTTTCACATGATTGGTAATGAGAGCTTCCATTTAATTTTTTGAAATTGGGGCGTTTCCAATACTGGTCTTTACCTTTAAACTATTCGTAAAAATTTTA
This sequence comes from Hemicentrotus pulcherrimus, assembly GCA_003118195.1. Taxonomy (NCBI): domain Eukaryota; kingdom Metazoa; phylum Echinodermata; class Echinoidea; order Camarodonta; family Strongylocentrotidae; genus Hemicentrotus; species Hemicentrotus pulcherrimus. Next base: position 218,816 of record BEXV01000470.1, on the reverse strand, counting down.
CAGATTGCTGCAAAATAGTTTTCAATTTGTATGGAAATTTTTTTTTTTTTTTCTTCAAGTAAACCTTTTTCATATAACATTACAATGTACAATCTCATTCTTTGATGCACCTGCTTGTTTGCATGATGCTTGAAGTACATGTATGGCAGGCCATTCATGCCACTGGTTGCTCTCACCATTGGTCTCCCAATTATGTCTTTAGATAATATTTTTTTCTTCAATAGTGAACTATCAAAAAAGGTCAATTCTGTAGATCTGTGACCATGATTTGTACGTCCATTGAGAAACCAATGCCAGGAATAGTTAGAGGAACTTGTGGCATGAACGGCCTGCCATGGTTCAAGTCCAACTTAGGTTGATCTTTAATAGTCTTTATGAAACACCCCACTGGTTACCATTCTCTGTTCCTTTCTCTGCTAGATATTGACTTCATTGAGATATGCGCTGATGATGAGACGGGAGCTTCTAGCACTCAACGGAGGCAGTACAATTACAGGGTTAGTATCTACAAGATCACGTTGCCTTGTCCCTACATGTATATGTAGTGCATGAATTTGATAACAGTCATCGTAGCATGTTCACATGTTCATAACTAACTTTGCCATTTTACTTGTGCGTGGCAGACTATCTACTTTGTGCTCTATCTATAGCAACAATTTTTGATACAATTTTAGCATGATTTAAGTATGATTTTCATGTTTCACTTTGAATGGCTGACACCTATTCCCCATCCTACTGTCATAACGTGAAGTACATTACTTGAATAGTGTACATGTAGATAGGAATCCAAAGTCTTTCTTATTGATAATAATATTCTACATTTGTATAGCAATTGAAAATACCTCTTTCATGTCTCTAAGTGCTTAAAAGATATACGGTACATGCATTATTACCCTTTTTATCGACCACCTGGGGGAAGGAGGGGATCCATAGTTTTTCTTTTTGTCTACTATGTACAGGTTTTGTAGTTAAATTGTTATGAATAATGATGTTATTTGTTTTGATATTATTAGGTTGTCATGGTGAAAGGAGACGCAGCTCTGGATATGAGAGGAAGATGCAGTGCAGGTCAAAAGGTCAACAACATTCAAGTGTTTCTTCTAGGCCTTGTCTAATAAACAGTTGCAATCATTTCAAATCTATCACACACTTAATATCAGCCCTGTCTAATAAACAGTTGCAATCAATTCAATTCTATCACACACTTAATATCAGCCCTGTCTAATAAACGGTTGCAATCAATTCAAATCTATCATAAACATGATATCAGCCCTGTCTTATGAACGGTTTCAATCAATTCAAAACTATCACAAACTTATAAAGGATTGCGATCAATTCAAATCTTTCATAAACTTGATATCAGCCCTGCCTAATAAACGGTTGCAATCATTTCAAATCTACCACAATCTTAATATCAGCCCTGTCTAATGAACGGTTGCGATCAATTCAAATCTACCACAAACTTGATATCAGCCCTGTCTAATAAACGGTTGCAATCAATTCAAATCTATCATAAACATGATATCAGCCCTGTCTTATGAACGGTTTCAATCAATTCAAAACTATCACAAACTTATAAAGGATTGCGATCAATTCAAATCTATCACAAACTTGATATCAGCCCTGCCTAATAAACGGTTGCAATCTATTCAAATCTATCATAAACATGATATCAGCCCTGTCTTATGAACGGTTTCAATCAATTCAAAACTATCACAAACTTATAAAGGATTGCGATCAATTCAAATCTATCACAAACTTGATATCAGCCCTGCCTAATAAACGGTTGCGATCAATTCAAATCTATACACTCTTGATAACAGCCCTGTCTAATGAATGGTTGCAATTAATGTTGAAGAACCCGTCTAGAAAGGCCACCTGTCTACAGTGGTCGCTTTCTGCATTCATGTTTGGTGGCCTTGATAGACAGATTTGACTGTATTTGAAATTGGAATAAATTGTCAAATTGTTTTACCATCTACCACAGGTGCTTGCATCTCTCTTGATACGGCTTGCCCTAGCAGAGACGTTCTGTTTGAGTTGTGGAATCTTAGCGCTAGATGAACCTACTACAAACCTTGATAGAGACAACATTGAGAGCTTGGCACATGCACTTGTAGAGTAAGTTTTAGTTCTTTTGCTGCTGTCTCTTTCTGCAATCATTTTAACAGGTGACACGACATTTGCTCCTGCGACAATTGCTCCGGGCTTTATTTCGTCTAAGATGTAGGGTTAGGGTTAGGGTTTCAATAGTGTTTTATGTTAGGTTTAGGGTTAGGTTTAGGGTAGGGTATAGTGTTGAATCCAGGGTTGAAGTTAGCCATTCGATTAGTGTTTGAAATTTACAGCGGAGCAATTGTTGCCAGAGCAAATGTCATGGAATCTTTTAACACTGTTGGACTAAATTTCACATTTTATTCAATCTGCTTTTTAACCTCATACGGTTCATTGGTTTTAATTGTAGTTACCTGTAGGAGGTTTATAGTCCGATGGAGTTCATAAGTGTGGTATTCTATCTTTAGATGTTTTAGAGGAATGATTGAACGGTGTAAATATTTAAGTTGCAGTGAAATTTGAGGCCCTGCAGTTCATATATAAACCTTTAGCAATTGCTAAAGATTGCACAATATGCATTTTAACTAGATTTTTGCTTCTTGATATTTAGACCAAAAACATCCCCAAATTGTCACAATCAGTTTTTGTCATGCCTTCAAAAGTTTTATTAATTGTTCTCTATATTTGATATCTTCTTCCCTTGCAGCATCTTGAAGAGTCGAGAGAACCAAAGGAACTTCCAGCTGTTGATCATCACTCACGATGAAGAGTTTGTTGAACTGCTTGGTCACTCAGACTATACTGATAATTACTATCGAGTCACCAAAAATGCAGAGTATGTATATTCTCAACATTGAGCTATCCTATGTTCCTTCATTTGAGATGACTAAGAAGTCTTGTTGGATTGATTGCCTTGCATGATGAATTTGTGACTCAATTTCTAAGATATAATAAATGGATGCATTTGTTTGACACTGGGATAGTTTAACATAGCATCTAGATTGTTACTAAGACAAAAAGGGTACATTGTACATGGAGGTCATGCAGGGGGCACTAGACCTTAGAATGAAACAAAATGAAACAAAATGAAACCAACAAAAAAAAATGAGGAAGAGATGGAGGAAAGAAAATGCAACATTTTTAAATGCATGAAATTATGTTTTGCAAGTATTGTTCTATGTGAACTACTTCTGAAGTATTATAACATGAAGATCAGAGTAGACACTCACTAGCTGGGATTTAAAGCTACCGTAAATGTCAAGCAACCGATATATCTTACTTGAACACTTGCAATTCTTAACTGAATGCTGTCGGTACTCTTATTTGGTCTTTTGGAAATATTTTGCAAGATGATGCAGATGGCCATATTGATGTGTCTTTTTAAAGTTAATATGATTCTCTTGGGTGAATAGCATTTTTTGTGTTTTTATTTCAGTCACAAGTCAACTGTTGTGAAGTATGACATCGCAACTCTGCAAGCAACACAGCCGGTTTAGCTACTTGACCCAACAATATATTGAAAATCAAGGTTGATTTTCTGTTTACTGCAAGTAAATATTTCCATATAATGTTGCATCCTATGATACTAAAAGAAAGCACCCATTAGCTTAATTGACATAGATTAGTAAATAATGTAATCCAATACCAGAACAAATGAAGCAAACTGCAAAGTATGAAGAATTTCTGGATTTAGACTGAATGAAATAACTTTTCGTTGTAGAATCCCTTTTGAATGCAGAATCAAAGTAGATTCTAAGATTGTGCCAAGTGTGATTGCACAAAATCTCTTCATTAGGCTGCTTTAGCATTTAAAAGTGTGCTTGGTTTCAGGCAATTTAGTGAGGGATGGCAGCTAGAGAACAGTTGATTTAGAGCAGTGTGGGCTCTATAAGGGGTAAGAAGGAATTACCTTTTGAAGATGATTTGAAGAAAATTAGTTGAATGTCAAGTAGTGCGCTTAGTGTGATAGACTTACGCACCTCAAAGGGGCTGTGAGGTTCATAACAGTGTAAACAAAAAAAGCAGTAGTAAAAAAAATAATGAGTACAAAAGCCCATTACATGGATGCATGTGAAAGTACATGTACATACAATTTGTTTCCATCTTACAACCTTTTAGGTTTGTAGATCATGTGGACCTTGTAGAAGAGATACAGCCAAACTGCTTTTATGTTCTCAAATATGCATTTGTTTATGGTTCAAGAGAAATGAGGCCAAAAGAGTGACACAAATCAGTATTAAGTGCTGTAAAGATATTTCCATTAGAAACGGTATTTTCATGTATTATGTATTTTTTGATAATCTAGAAAGAGTGATAAGACTGTACCTGATAGTTTTGTACCATTGGATTGTAATCTTTGAGAAATCCATTGTAGAGGACCTGATGCCCGTCTTACAAATAGATGTAGTTAATTGATACTGATGGTAAATCTATATTAATCTTTCCTTCTATGTGCTTAAAGAGAAGCTTTAGTTCTGGGAAAAGGTGAAAAATCAGTTGTGAGCATTATCATTACTATTATGCAAGTGTGGAAAAACATCAGATAATTCTTTTCCTTGAAAAGCATGGCTCTTCAAATGCTTTCATATTCTAAATATGGCATGTAACAACATAAACATTGGGACAGATTTGTATGCCACAAATTTGTTATCATTTTGATGACTCTAAAACCTTGCAGTACACCAATACTTATATGCTACATGATCAACTTTTTCTGATCGATTCCTCTCCTTTTCTTTCACAATGCAATTGCATGACCAGAACTCAATTATATCTTTAAGGGATAAGATAGTTTGTAATTTTTTGTGATTGCTTGGAGGACTTGCAGTCAATCCAGATCATACACAGCTCGTTTTAAATCAGGGCCTAGATTTTCCTTTTAACCCGGCTTTATATATTGAGGGATGAAATTCGTCTCTCTGTAACCATCCTGTTCTACATTCCTCTTTCATGTGTCTTGTCTGTTAGCCATGTCATGAAAAGCAACCCATTTAAGAGCCGGTACAACTATAACATGTATGGCTATGTAGCTGTATTTCTAAATATCTCTCCGGCCTGATGTTAGTTCTTGAACCATTTTAAGTGATGATTTTTGTTGTTAAATAACTTGGTAGAAAGTTATGTATGATTGTGGATTATTTTTTTGGTCAATTTTTATGTGTTTGTTTTTTTAAACTTTGAAAAAAAAGTTAAAATAAGTGTGCTTTGTCTAGTAAGATGAAGTGTAGTTTGTGAGTTTGCTAATTCATGTGCCAAATTTCATCTCCCCGGAAGAAAATTTGAGGGAAATTTAATTCTTTATCTGCTTCGGTCATTATAAATGGGACAAGCCGCAGTGGAACCGCCATTCAATTTTTGTCATTCTAGTGGCATTTTAGGATTTCAGTTTGAACAAGATCAAAGAGAATGAAGTTTGTGTATTGTAATAGCATTGCTATGGGTAGTACAGTGGAACCCTATTACCAACTCTGTGGGACCAAAGAAATTGCCTTGTTAAATCAAGGCTCAAAACACAATAGAATGCAATGAGGCGAGACCAGCAAATTTACCATGTTAAGATGAGATGTTTGCAAGTATTCTTTATAGTTACAATGAAAAGTGAAAACCCTCTGTAAAGTTCATCTAGTTACATTTCCCTTTCTTTAAAGCAAGAATACATGTATAAAACAAAATAATGTGTCACATTTCTTTCTCAAATAGTGAGTTTATTTTTAATAGCACTGATTTTCATTTGTATTTGTTCAAAAATATACAAAGGTATAATTTACATGACTTTTTCTTTCTAAAAATCACTACTTCTATTATGTTACATGTACATATTTAAAGCATGTGTTAAGTACTGGTATGTGAATGTTACTATGAGAATACATACACAGAATCTATTATGTCAAGGCACATATAAGAGTGATCATTTGATAGCATCCATCCTACTTTGTATTATAGCTTTCCATCTTCATGCAGCTAAAATACCTGAAATGGTAAGGTATAATTATAGTAAACATAGAAATGAAGCTGGAAAGATGCCAAGTTTTGGACAGATAATTAAAGGAAAACTGCGCGCATCCATGTTAATGAATACATTTTATTTCAATGATACATATGCGTGTCATGTATCTTTCTTTTTTTATTCATGAGAGCTTTTTTTTTTTTAAATTTTTGATCAAATAAAATAAATTGCCAAGCATTTTTGTGTATTATTTTTCTTTTTACAAAGTATAGTTTGAATGTTGTGTCATGAGCTTGAGAAGGTACATGTACACTATACCATTACTGCAAATTCAAAAAATAGTAATCCATGGTAATAATTAATTTGTTGTGTATCATAACGTACATGTATGTTTATACAGAGAATAAACAAAATACTTCATTCTGTAAACTGTAAAGTGGACATTTCTAAACTGTACACATACTATGGAATAAACAAATATTGGCAATTCATTGAATAAAGTTGAGATATCTAACTCTGGCTAAGTTTTGTATGAAGGAAGATTCAATCTTGACAGAGAACTACTTTAAAAGAAAGCAAAAAGATCAGAGAAACGGACTGGTGAAAATTTGAATGAAATCAGACAAAAAATAAGAAAGTTATTATCACTATACATATGATCTCATGTTTCAAATATTCATAACTCCTTTAATATTTCAAACTTTCACCATTCTTGCTTCTCTTATTTTTCTGCTTCCATACTAATGAATTTATTTACAATAGTTGGATTGCCTTTGAACAATTAAAGATGATGTACATGGAGAATTCAAGGTGATCAAAAATATCTTTCAAGACGAAAAAATTTCATCTTTCAATAAACCTTTTACCTCGGTAGTTTGAATTATAGTTTATATGTACCGGTACCTTCATTTCAATGCGCTTTCAAAAGTACACAGATCCAAATGTTTACAATATAGAAATTCACAAAAGCCAAAGGATATACTTTCTTTGCATAATGTGAATTTAATGATTAAATTATCTTTTTTGAATATCTGTATAGCACCTTCCCAGCTGCAATTATCTGATCAAAAGCACTTTACAGTATATTAATACTCTTATCACTGAATCAAATTAAAATTGAATACAAGATATCCATGATACTACTGAAGTGGATAACGAAGGTATTTATCATTACAAACGATAAGCACTACGCTTCACAGTGTTCATTTGATCCTCTTTTTCTCTAGTTTTCCATAATTTAGACTCATTAGAGTCCTATTGGTATTTATATTAGCATGCATATGATCTATAAATAGACCAAAGTGTACATTTGTACATTAAATCCTACCAAGATGGTTAACACCAGACAGTGGTTTTAGACCATATTTGGTGTCTTGTCTTTGTCTCTGGTAGATCGTCTCTCTCATGTATACAAGGAAGATGGTTAACACCAGACAATAGATGTAGATGATGATCTGTGGACTGGTGTTAAGTACATGTCTCTGGTAGATCATCTCTATGGTGTATACTAGAAAGATGGTTAACACCAGACATTGGGTGTAGATGGTAATCTGATGTTTGGTGTCAAGTCCTTGTCTCTGGTAGGCCATCTCTCTTGTGTATACTAGGAAGATGGTTAACACCAGACAATGAGTGTAGATGGTAATCTGATGTTTGGTGTCAAGTCCTTGTATCTGGTAGATCATCTCTCTCATGTATACTAGGAAGATGGTTAACACCAGACTATGGGTGTAGATGGTAATCTAATGTTTGGTGTCAAGTCCTTGTCTCTGGTAGATCATCTCTCTCGTGTATACTAGGAAGATGGTTAACACCAGATAGAGGGTGTATCCACGTTGTGCACTGAGTCACATGACTGCAAATAAAAAGTAAGAACAAAATGTAATTTCATATCTTCTTTGTCTAAAGATATTTATATCACCATTACACAACAAAATGAGAAAGCTTGGAGAAATTCAACTATCCAAATTAACATTAAAACATTAATAATGTAAAAAAATATAAGTAACGAAGTAGTAAATATAGAAACTTGAACTCACTTTAAGTAGTACTTTGTTCCATCTAGTGTGTAGGTCTCCTCCCAGCCATGTGGTAAAGCTATAGAGCAAAGCAAAGCACGGAAACAATGATTATAATCAAATTGAGCTCAAAGCTATTTATGAGGTATCAGGCTCTCTGAAGAAAGCGCCCCCAAACCAGAACAATCATTTCTTTGAAACTGATGAACACATCCACACATTTTTTTAAATTCACTATGAGCAAGATATTACTTAATTTAAGAATGAGAGCAGTAGCCGAAAAGGGTTATTGACTTAAGGGAGAGAAGGCAATCTTTTGACAGATTTAGAAATGGAGGAGAGAGAGGTGTAAAACAGACAGGGAAGAAAAAGAGTTAGATAGATGCATGAATAGAGATATAGGGAGATAAATAGATTGTAGAAAGCTATCAATATAAATATCATTACATGTACACTGTAACTTGTTACAAATGTAATCACACATTAAGGAAGCTGGCATAAAACACTTGGTAGAATCTACTTGTATACGGTAGTTAATTACTGACATCATACCATCTCTTAAAAACGTATAAAAAATATATTCATCGAGATTATGAAGAATTGTATATCAATACCATAGTCAGAATGCAAATTACATATTTTGTAAGATACATGTAGGGCAAGCCATAATGTTTGCCCTACCTAGCAACAACTAAATCAACTGGTATAAATTTGAACACAATTGAATTATGACTTATAAGGATGAGATGAATGTCTTTGACTTACGTTCAGATTCCACCAGTTGCTTGATTGCCTTTACAGTCTCCTTAGCCTCTGATGCAAGGTCAATGGGTCCTTTATGTTTACCAAGGTAGCCAGGTGGTCTAAATCCATTGGTCCCTCGTCTTGCATTCTCTCCCTTATTATGACGGTTACTGTAAAATCATCATAATAATAATGGTAACATTAACATAGCGCTTCATTCTAATGTTTTTATAGCACTGCACTATTATTAACCCCGATATTAGTCGAGCTATCCAGATAAGGCGCTCTGGCATTTGAGAAATTTCTTCCTCATCACCTTGTTCGATTGTGGCAAATGCCAAAGCACATTAGTTCCTTGGTGGGACTCGAACTATGATCCCCAGTCAGGTGACATATCCACTAGACCATATGAATAATAGTCATTTAGTCACTTTTATAATGGGTTCGATGAAATGTTTGAAGGTAATACACTGATCAATCAATGTAAACTAAAAGCTTGTAATACTTGCTTCTGAATGACACTGTGTTGTCTGTTTATGCCAGAAGGACGTCAATGCTCTGAAAGTAAATGAGTTAACGCCCTTCTGGCTCCAAATAGACAATATGTCACAAACAGAAAATATGTGATATGTTCATAATGGTGACCAAGATACCCATGCCCTGCATTTAATGCTTCCGTTTCTTACCAGGTATTTGGGGGAGGGGGAATAACTACAAGTCAAAGCAATGATATGGTTAGGAGAAAGCTTAAGTGGCTTTACTAGTGCTACTGTAATATCTTCCTCCTTACCTGAGAGTTCCATTTGGCCCATCAGTGAGATCTTCATGTACAGTCTATAAAGAGATATGAAGAAGAGAAGAATACATTTTGTATTAAAAGCCATTAGAAATATAAAGCTTATCATCAACTTTCATGGGTTAACCTATCAGGGTATATGTTTCTTCTCCCTCCCTCTCTCTCTCTCTCTCTTTTAATCCTGAATGTAAAAGTACTTATACTAGATGAGTTAAATCAAACAATCAATGACATAATTCAGATAATTGCAAAGTGAAATAATAAAACAATGAAAACTGCACAAACTATATGCCATTTGCCCCAATTAAAGGGATCGGAAAGTCGCTGATCGTGGTAGTTTCGAGCTTGGCCCGGCTCGAGCAGAAATCTCTGTATATAATCGGTAAAACTCGATACGTGGAGCTATGGTTTGAACACAATTCCCTATGCAGCTCACATTCACACGAAGAATAACGAACATGAAAGCAACCCACCCCACCCTCATCGCTAATTTTTCGCTGCTTCAAAATGATCGCTCCGCATTTGCGTGCAATATAGGACAAGCGATTGACATTCAACACGCATGGATTTCCAGCAGGCCATCCCTTTAATTAATTTTGATAAGGGTTTGCTGTAATTCAATGTTCACTCTGCTGTGTGAATTGAAATAGCCTCCAAACACAGAAGAAGACAAATTACCAACTGTGCTTGTCTTATCTCTTATATTCACAAAGTATAAAAGTAAATTAACACAACACTCTCTGCCTATGATACAAATCGACTTACTTCAGCAAACTGGAGGAGTTTTTCTGTTGCTACTTCATAGGTTCTCTTGCTGGCTTGTGTCTTCCTCAGCTCACAGCCCATCACAGCTAAGCGGTTCTGAAGCTCTCTCACACTGGGACCATCAGGCTAGGACACAATGTTAGAGCAGAAGGATTTTTAATGCAGTACATGATAATGATTTCTGTTTTCCCTTTCTCACTTGGAAAGACAAATCAAATCATGATCCAATATTCAACAGTGAAAGGATCTTTGCTTCAAAGCTTGTTAAGTGAAAAGCAAAGTAAAGGTAAACTTCTTCCTCTAATCTTGAGTTCACACTTCACCAAGTCAGGACAAATATATGATCAACACAGATCCAGACATTGTCAGTCCAGAAATGCTAAAAAAAAGACCTGTGATAAAGTCATGAACAATCAAGATTTACATAAATCTTCATAAATCTTCACAGTTTACCACTGGTTCTGGACGTGTGTTCCTGGGCATTTTCTTAACTTTTGACCTAAGTTTGTTGAGTTCATCTTCCAGCATGACAACGACCTCTTCATAGTCTAGCTCCATGTTCCTAGCTTCCTGCTGGGCGACCTCCGCCAGATGAACCCTAGACTTGAGGGCTTTGCTCTCATGGATGGCACTCTGAGCTTGCTGCAGAGGGATATAAGTATGAGTACCAGGTCAGTGGTAGAAGGTCTCAAGCTCATATAAGAAAACTTCACAGTCATAGCATTTATTCTTTATTGTTATTATTATTATTTATTTGACCGATCGGAAATCATACAATATGTCAGATAATACATAGAAATTTCATAATACATGCAAACAGTTTTAGGAAAGGAAAGGAAAGGATCAAATCTGCTGGTCAGGGGTGACAAAAGCAATTGAAATTGCCATTACTCGAAAGCATGAAGGGCTCTCACTGATCTCTTTCAATCATAAAATCATTTTCTTGTACTAAAGGTAAAGACCAGTATTGGAAACACCCCAATTTCAAAAAATGAAATGGAAGCTCTCATTACCAATCATGTGAAACAATATGTTTTGACTAATACATGATGATAAAAAACTTGCCGGGAAACCGGATACTAATTCATATATTTGATAAATTTGTTTCTCTCATGGTCTGTGAGAGATACAGGGTAGTCCCACATACATCTTTCTGTGTATAGTGCTTGTAACTTTACGAAGAATGGGCCCAATTTCTTATCATTTTGATTATTCCAGAACCTTGCAGATGCTAGATGCTATATGATCAACCTTTTCTGATCGATTCCACAACGTTTCTTTCACAATGCAATCGCATGACCATAACTGGTCTTTACCTTTAAGCTCACATTTTTTATCAAGGAAATAGGCCTCACTAAAACTGCATAGAGATAGAGGACTGACAAATTGCGGAATTGCCTCATGAAAGGCATTAAAACTGCACAAAGATGAAGTGTTTATTTCTTACTCAGAAGTAGGCCCGAGTACCAAAACCTAATATGAATTAATACTTTATAATAAAACAAAAATGGTTTAAAGTGCAATTAGATGAGATGAACTATATCAGAACTCTTGTACAAACAAATGGTAATAGACATTATCATCATTATATGAAGACCAACTATAAACACGCTGTGAAGACAATGTTAAGCTATTAAGAATGAATTTACTAATTAGGGACAGACCATTCTCAAGTCTCAAGACTTCACATGATCCAACATACCTTCCTTATTCTTTGCAGCTCCTCTTCTACGGCAGAAAATGATCGTTCTCTCTCCAGTACTAGAAGCTTTAAACATGTAATTTTAAGGTGTTAAATATTAGAGTTTTATTTACACATATATACATGCACTATAAGTTAACAGTTAACATAACAACAGGACTAGCAAATTGTATTTCACATTTTCAAGTACCGGTATACACAGAAGGGGCCTATGCCTGTATATAAAGCTAACTTTAAAGTAGTATTTGAATTTCGTAGACATGATTTAAATTTCAATCAACACGCACTTCCAGAAGGTTCTAGCCCTAATTACCTGAGGATTAACTAAACAATTTATATACAAAATTTATATCACACATCCTACTTTTATAAATAATTGTCTAAGAGATGACTCCTCATGACAAGAATAAAATGCACTTCATTAATATCTTGAAAATATACTATTGACTTGAGTTGTACAACATTCTAGCCAGATTCATTACTCCCTAAACAAGAACCTTTTTTTTTAAAGCACAAAGCAAATAAAGAAATCAGTGACAACTAGTTTTGATGAGAATGATTCGTGTGCATGATACAAGTAACAGCAAGTGATAAATGATAAATCCTTTGTTTTACTAACCTGGAGTTTCTCTGCCTCTACTATGGCATCATCTCTTTGTTTCCTAAGATTCTCCATCTCAGCATAGTAACCCGGAGCTGGAGCTACCACAGGGGGAGGTACATGTACTGGAGGAGGGGGGCTGGGGAGCTGAAGGAAGAAAAACAGTAGCAGTCAAAAGAACAAGTCTCTTCTATACAAGAAGTTTCATCCTATTTTCTCAATTATTCTGTGAATGTGTAAAGTTGTTCTGAAATCATAACCTTATCTTTCCATTTTAATTACCTACAGGTATGTTATTATATCTTACCATCAATGATTTGCATTTAACCCTATAAAATAAAAATATATATTTAAAGCCCCACTGCACTACTTATAACTACTTGCCCCCTCTATATAGCAAACAATGCCCAAGCGGTCCCCTTTTTCTTATGTTAATTGAGGTCTAATCCCTCCTGGCCAAACTAGTGCAGATAAGCTTTAAAGCATTTTTTTTTTTTTGGAACTCTTAGATCAATTAACTTAATATCTCAACTTGATATCAAAAATTGAAGTAGCACATACATTGAAAGCATGTAATCTATATTTCCACAAATACTGATAACACCCATGAATAAGGAGTAGATTTAAAGGATGGCTGTAAAAGTATTTCTAAACAGTATGCCCATTTACATGAAAAAAAATTCAGGAGGTATTATTTCAGCACAGAAATGGACCAATCTCTGGTGCAACAAATAAAATTTGCTTTCATATTCGATGGCCAGGCAAATATAACATGTCTGCCACACCCTCTTTTTTGAACTTTCAAAGTACATTGTACTGTACCTCCAATAAATTTTGTAGAATACTGTAAACGCGGAAATATTCACGGTATATTAAGGTCGATCTTAGTCTTTGTGACCC
>BEXV01000470.1:189205-204930 GCA_003118195.1 Hemicentrotus pulcherrimus | reverse complement strand
CTATATACCTTGTAATACGATGAATTTCCATTGTTAAATGGACAATAAATATGAACCATATGAAAATGATAAACCTTATTCCACACAGGTTTAATACATGTACAAGGACAACTTGGTTTTAGTTGGCAATGATGAGCAAGAAATTAAAAAAAGGAAAAGTTGTCTGTTTGGAGCAAGGATTTAACTCTGTGAATAACATACATGAGTTAATGACACTGGGGCTCCAAATGAACTAATTGAAAATAAACAGCAATTTCTCCACAAATGAACATGATTATAAACAAATGTTTACCAGTATGTATTTGTTCCTATACAGAAAGTGTTTTACTAATGTTGATTAGTTTGAGCATACTCACTTGCTGCTTAGCAATGAGTTGAACTAGCCTGTACATGTACTTGTTAGCCTACATGTAAAATATACGTATTTGTTTGCATCAGCTCTTTTAAGATTTGGTGTTGTATGTGTGATTTTCTCAAAGTGACATGAGAGTATTTGATTGTTTTGTTTTTAAGAACTTTTTTAATTTACCAGAGCATTTTTCAAGCTTTCCAGAGCTTAATTGCTCGCACCTTCTGTGTATTTTTTTCCTGCTGATGTTTACATATTGAAAGAAGATTCTTACCTCCATATGGGACCATGCCACTCTGATCTATACTCAGTCTTCTCAATAGTTCCTGGTTCTCACTAGGACTAGGATGGATCCCAAGATATTCCAGGGCCTGGACAAAAACAATTTCACAACCAGTATTAAAGGTAATACAAAGTTTTGGTATGGGGGTCATGAATTTGGTTCAAATGAACATATTGGAAGCATATGCGATCCTACAATATTGCAGTGATCGCTGTCGCGGTTGAAATCGAGTCTAAAGTTATGCAATTATTAATAACAAACTCTTTATGTTGTATAGCGCCCTCTCAAGGTCAAGATATTAATTAAGCTATAAAACAGTGTTTCTTGACTAATTTTGACCAATAAGCTATTCCCGTTTGGTAGGTATATATCACAACTACATATTCTGAAATTTTAAGGGTCGCAGCTACCATTGTACGGTCGTATGCGCTATTTGAAATTAATCAAAATTTATCGGGAGTACCGATAAATTTTTATTTTCATTTTTCTCGAAAGCAGAAGTGTTTTAGGGGCTAATTTTTTAAGGGCTTATTATACATCCACACGGGCATCTAAATATATCAAAATTGTAAAGAATCATTATCCACCAAATTTTTAAAATTTCCCAAAACTTTGTATTACCTTTAAGATAATGTTTTGAATGAAGAAAAAAATGTGTGAGATTTGTAGAGAGGATATAATGTACTTCTGTTCACTTTACTAAAATATATCTACCATAAATCCAGAGGCTTTAAACCAGATCTTGGGTCTTATCTTTTTAGAAAAAGTTTAATATTTGGTTAATATAACTTTACTATTCTCATTTATATAAATGATAATGCAAATACATGTATATATCTCCTGCATAATTAAATAATTGAGGACTTAGTTTGTGAAGCCATGTTTGAACATGTTGACATTAATCGGTAAACTAAAACCATGCAATAGCAGACATGTTTGTACTTACAAACATTTTAGAAATACATTGACATGAAGCTCGGGAAGAAGTACATAACCAATAAATCCTATACATGAACATTCTCATTTTGTCTGGTATCCATAGTAGAACAATACTCTTTTTATTTAAGATCTAAAAAATACTTTTTATTATAGTTATAAATACATAAGTACACACAGACACAAGAATAGATCTAAAGTTATTGTCCACATCTAATCTCAATCTGGAGAGAACAAATGCCATGACTTGGAACTAGAAAGAAAACATATGACGAGGCATCACTTACCACCTGAAGTTTATCAATCTTGAGCCTGACCTGTGGATCAATAGATAGCCGTCTGCTATGGGCGCGGGGCACCGGACTATGGGCGGGGGATGAGGAGGCAGAGAAGCTGATTGGTTGGTTGGTATAATGGCTGAGGTTGTACGGAGGAAGCACCGGGGAGGGGTCACCCCCTGGGGGTAAGGGCACGGATGATCTCCTGTCTGAGACACCTGACAAACAGCAAAGTTAAAGGTATTTAGAGCTATGTGCAGAGGATTTCTGATAGATGAACCAAAATTGATTACATGTAGCCATGTTTATTATTCTTAAAAAAACAAGTCGTCACTTCATACTCATTAATCACAATTACATTTTGATAATATTTACACATTTTATGTAACAGAAACTTGAGCTTATTCACAACCATGGACCACAGGAAAAAGGGTATTACATTTTAGAAAATAATCCTTCAATTGACCATGATAAAAAAAAGTCAGAAGAGAATTCATATTCATAACAAGCTGTATATCTTTGGTTCTAGAAATCTAATAAACTAATTTTAAGGTTAAAGGGTGGAGATGAAGATCAATTTCCTTTTTTTTTTTCTTCCATTTAATCATGAAACATCTACAGATAAGACTGCGGCTGTTTTACCATTTGTAGTCACTCCCTCTGGTGTAGAGGTCATCTTAGGCTCCATGTATGTGCCAGGTTGCATGTGAAGAGGGAGGGCAGATGGTGGATACATCTGGGCTTGGTTATCTGACGAAGAATAAGCAGCAACCATTATTTTGTTCACAAAGATAGTCATTATAGTACTTTGAATAAGACTGTGTCTATATGGTTTGTGGTCATTCATTTATTATTCAAGACCTAAAGTGATCTTATCTGGCTGGTGTGTTTCCTAAATAAAAATGCCATAGTAAAAGACTTCATGAGTAATGTCATTTTTAAAACTCATTTAAAAAACCCAAGGAGCATGCCTCATATCTAGGAGTAAACTTTGAATACAAATAACATTGAGAAATGGAGAACTACATCATTCAGGGCTGAAATTTTGCTGATTAATGCCCCTTGCTCCTTGACTTTTAGTCAATATATCCATATAATGTAAAAAAAATTATTGTGAAATCATTCGTAAATATGACCTTAGATTTCAATACTTTTTTTTCAGCACAAATCCTAAAACAGGAAATAAATTACTAGAAAAGCAGGGGAATTGGTTACTGAAGATACATTTATTCCAAAAAATATAAACAATAAATAATTTGACTAACCTTGAAAGTGTGGGTTCATCTCCATGTGAGTAGGGGCCGGTTGCCCTACAGCAGGGGATCTCCTCTCAGGTAACACCCCTTCCCCCATCATGGTAGATTCCGATAAGTGACTGGTGGTATTATACTGCTGCAGGTGATTTGACTGTGGCATAGGGGTGTTACCTTGCATGCGAGGATGAGGGACATTACTAGCAGCACCATTCCCTATGGCATGTGGGGAATGGTGAGACAGAGAGTGGTGTTGAGGCAGTGACCTTTGACCTCCTGCTTCACTGTGGATCATACCACTGAGTTGTGGGGATGAATGATGAGAGTGAGGATGGGGTGACTGGTAAGGGGAACTGAGAGAATGGCTGATGCCTGATGGATGTGAGCTTGGGGTGTGGTCTCGGTCTTTGTTCACTGGTGTTCTACTACTGGGAACATACGACAAACTCACTGAATTCAAATCAGACCTAAGAAAAATAACAATATAAGAAAATACATAAATATAAGTTTTCAAGCATTAACCTTGAGCTGTAATGCATTAACTTCTGAATTCAAATTCAAATTTCTCTTTAAACTCTGGAAAGTACTAAATGTATATCTTAAACATTCAACGTTGCTCAAATATATAAGTGATGATCTAAATTGATATATTTTGAAAGATATTTAACATTAAATTTAATTTTTAAGCACTACATGTATATCTCTATTCCTACTTGAAAGTATTTCACATCCTATATGAGGAGCAAACTTACCTAAGACTGATTCTTGTAACAACACCTTGGGCATCTTTCAATGTCATACCAGTTAAGGATTGGTCGTTAATAGCTACCAGTTGGTCTTGGGCCCGCACTCGACCATCCTGTACATAGATATTTAAAACGATTCTTAGGTCTAAATCATGTACACTGTATCTACAGCCCACGTAACAAGTGTATGGCACAATGATGAATCAAATCAAGACATGCTTTTTTTATGGTAAACCTAGAATAATGAGCTTCCTAAATTCTGCCCACCAAAGTCTATTCATCTGAATCAATCTTCCAGATTTTAAATGTGTACTCCTACTATCACTGCTACATATTTCACAAGATTTGACTTGTTCAGGTATGACACAGCAAAACTGCAGCATTTTTTTTTTTTAATTACATAAAGTGCAATATGCTTTACATTTCTATATCTTATAACACAGCTCAGTGAATATGGGCAAGTTCTTTGCTGTGTGTAGTTGCCATTCACTTACACTTTCTTTTTTTATAACGCATTTTTGCAGCAGTTTACCATGCCATATCTGAACAAGCCTTTAGTAGTTCAAGAGAGATTGTGAGCTTACCCTATAGCAGTCTCCTCCTTCCATGACCCTATCTATAAAGATACCTGGTCCTTCCTGATTATCACTCCCTCCATACAGGTGTAGACCTAGACCAGATACCTTACTCACGATGATATGAAGTACACCTCTCCTCAAATCAAATCAAATAGAAGCTGCTTATTGTAGTGTGTGTCAATGCTTAATGTATGATGATGATTGTAACTCTTGTAAGTATTCATTCAGGGCTCCATCTTAATAATAATAATAACAAAAATAATCTTTTAAAGTCCACTCCAAATTTTATTAAGTTAAACCGAAAATGGAAATTCTTTTTGCCCAATTGATCGTGAGCCCGGCAGCCACTGAGCAGCCCCAGATCGACGTTGCTCTATCCCTTATTGTTGAATGCCAAACAAGGTAGCAACAACTCCCATCTTTTAACGTCTTTTGGTATGACGCGGCACGACCTCCTGTTGTGAGGCGGACGCTCTACTGACTGAGCCAACACACCGGTTATGAAGAGTTCTGACAGATTTTGACTAACTGCAACTCTGAATAAGACAGGGCCAAGAAACTTATGATGAGAGAAGCAAAGGAGAATTAATAAATACAACACAGAGGAGGAAATAATGGCCCTAGATGACTGATTCATAAAATTTGCTGAAAACAAGAAAGGTGTTGATTCGTATCATTTTCTCAATGCCTTTCTTGTTCCCTTAAAATGAAACTGATGTTGAATGTGGTGTTCATAATCAAATGAAAACAAATGAACTCAATTGAAGTCAAATATATATATATATAAATTAAGTCAAAAGTGATCAAATGAAATCAAAGAAAAATCAAAGGAAATCAAATGAAATCTAATGAAATCAAGTGAAATCAATTGAAATCAAATGAAATCAAATGTAATCAAATGAAATCGAATGTAAACAAATGAAATTCAATAACTTTATTGAGGACTACCTACCTTCTACCATCATTGTCTGATTGGTCAGCTGATGTGAATGATTCTACACTGGAGGTTGGTGAGGAACCTTGAGATGATAAACCTGGATCTGGTGGTATAAAAAGAACATTCTTCTCCATTAGTTTTATACTTATTATTGTTACCATAAATATATTCATTTTAATTAAAGTATAGATGCACCCCTTCCTCCCCAATTTAAAACAAAAACAAAAACACAATAGCTGATCTTCACTTGTGATTTAGGCACAAGATGCACTAAATGGTAAAGCTTGTGGTATAGTAGCAAATAAGTATAAAATATGTCTCCCCCCCCCCCAAGCTTCTAATGAGAAGGAAAGGACCAAGAATATGTATACACATCATGAAAAGACCCAAAAAAAATACAAACGTCTTGCAAAGAGTGAATCCACTTATCTTATTGTATAAAGATGTCACTACAAAAGATTGATCATCATTTCAACACTGTCATATGAAAATTAAAAGTTAGTTTAATACATAAAATGCTCCTTTCTAAAAATAGAGATAAGTTACCTACAAAATAGACAAATGATACAGATAAATAATTTGTACATTTATTATATTTTGTAGGAATTCCATCGAGTAGTTTCTATTTTTTTTCAAAGTCTGTGAGTAAGGGGATCTGAAGGGAAGGTTCCACGCTTCAATCCACATTCAAACTATCACAAAGACAAAATAAGAATAATAATAATAATAATACAGCATTTATTATGCGCCATCGATCTAGTAAACTTACATGCTAGCCTATGAGCACTTGATGAGGTATAACTAGTAGAAGCTGAACCGGAACTGAGCCCAGATGATCGTCTCGCTAGCTGATTCTCTATCAGCCTTTTAAACCTCCTCCTATGGTAGTGTTAATGATGCCAAAGAAAAGAAAATGCTAATGAATCAATTATCTATAAATTGTTTTTGTGCTTCACATTATGCTAAATTTGATTTGCTGTCTATGGGGCAGTTCTGAAGAATTATACAAATATTAAACAAATTGAAAGTTCCATTGCCAACCAGGTTTACACACAGTACATCTTGTATTTTCTTTATGTTCAGTAATTTATCAAAAGCAAAAATGTTCAGTCCTCAAAAAATGTTCATTCATAGAAAATGTTCAGTAATAACAAAAAATATAGTTTATGATTCATCAATTACATGTAATTGCACTCCAATCAGTTAACTAGGGCTCTTACTGACTTTATCCTTAATATCTTTCCCGTAGATGAGGATGTAGTAATTGAAATAGATAGTTATAATTGAAGTAGATGGGGAGAATACTTACAATGTTTGTGGACCTCTAGAGACAACAAGTGTTACACGGTTTGATGCTGAAGCACTACGGAGCAACTGTACAGCCCTACAAAAAGAAAAAAACAGATAATTATCATCTTTAAAACGATTTCATCATAAAATGTGTCTTTCATTGGATACACCACATTTCTTTATAGATACATGTAGATATTACACACAATAATCAGATGCTGTTTTTTTTTTTTTTTTAAGAACTTTGATATCTATTAACAAGGAATTTTGTTATTTTTAATCCTACTATTATCTCAACATGGTGAATACATCCAATATTAGCTACTTGTATTATTCTACATTACTCATTTGACAATGTCTACACCATACTGTAATATTCCATTTATTCCAATTCATAGAATGAGTATAGATTAGATAGTGAGGCACTCACCTTTCATTTGAAACCATGTTCAAACTCTCATTGTTAACACTCTTTATCTGATCTCCTTCATGAAGATGTCCTGCCAAATACAAAATCAAGAAATAATACAGAAGATGATGTAATCTTGCCTTCAAAGGAGTTTTATCAGATGTATTTTCTTGAAGTCTGTCAGCTAAATATCATAAAATGAGGTACACTCTACAGTGTCGTAGAGATAAATATGCCTTCATCTACATTTACAATTAATCCTCCGGCTGAAATTGCATGACAAGGGTTCTGAAAAGCAACACATTGTTTTGGTAGCACAAATGTAGAACTAGTCCTGAACCTTCAATGTTGTATTTAGCGAAGAGAAGACAGAAACAAATGTTATTATCTAATCTTCTATATTTCTATGTAAGATATTGACTGTGCTGAAGCCAAGCCTAGTCAGATACTTTATGCTCTTTCAATGTTGTTGTTTTCTGAGATAAATTACCACTTTCTGATGCAAGCCCTCCGGGAATCACTCTCTTGACGAATATCCCAAAGTCATTATCAGCAACATCCTCACCATTACCTCCAACAATCTTGATCCCTGACAGATAGAAATAAATATATCAAAATAATACAGTTATGATCCTTACAATGATCTTTTTTACCAAGATAAAATTGAACCATTTGAAGGATTTGTATGCATCACCAACTTCTCAATGATAATAATTCAAATATATCCCAGCAAACTTCTCACATCTATTCATATTTTGAATCAAGTTTCAAGCAGATCGGGATCCAGATTACAATCCGACAAGCACTCTTACATTGATGCAAAAATATCTCCAGAGGTCCAAGTTATCATACAACATTCTATTTCTACATTTAATACCTAGCAATATCATGGCATTGTCTAATCCATTAGGGTCTACTTACCACTGAATTAATTGCATTTCACAAGCATTTATTTGTATGGAATGCATTCATATTCACCGATAAATGAAAATACACAGTAAATCCCTTTTTTTATGAAACACTCTCAATATAATAATGCCCTTTCAGGAGTATTTCCTTTTTTTTTAAATGTATGAAAATAACAAGATACTGTACATCCAATTTTTTTTCACCAATTAAAAGGTATAATGTAAGACCTTACCTAATCCTGTTTTGCAGTTACTGAATACAATGGTGTCTGTCTCTTCAAAATGTTGTGGACTATGTGCTGGTGATGAACTACTCTCAAGTGCACTGAATAACGAAAGCAAATATGATCTAAACATTCAAAAGCACCTTCCACAAATTTAATTTTGATTTGGTACATAATCCTTGTTAAAATTGCTTGTAAAAAACTAACAGTTAATTTCAGAGTTTCATAAACAAATATTGGATTTATAAACAAATTATCCAAATAAATCAATAATATTTTTTTAATAGCTTAAATTCCAACTGCATATCATAATTCATTAAAGCAGGAAAATTGGAGAAAAAAAATCAAATCTGTCAGCTAAAATAATCCAAAGATTTGTTTGATATCCATGTGATATCTATGTAGGAATGATTGAAGGAGAATTTATACTATTATACTTCTACTTGAATATACTTCTACTTGAATGACAATAAACAGGAGGAAATGCCAAAAGAAGTGAACTTAAATGCAGGTATATCATGCAAGTAAAAGTTCACTGCTTTAATCAAATACGAGTAACATTTAACAATTATTATATACCACAGATACCAATAATAATAGCAACATTTCTTATAGGCTCATATCCATTCCCAAGGAATACTTGAGGCACATAACAAATATGTATAGATCTATACCAAATAATTAAGACTTTTTTGTACAACACTTAATATCAAGTAAATAAATAAGGTTATGAGAAGAACCTAAAGTGGCTTAGCTCTCAATTACTCAAATAATATTATTACTTTATTAAGCAAAATATAGAGGTTTTTCTGGTCAAAATTTGACTGTTGTTTTTCGAAATGATTTCCTACCTGATTTCAGCATCAGTCAATGTAACAGACTCAGACATCTTGCTCCCTGCAAAACAAAAAATAGAGACATCAATTCGAAAATAGAGACATCAATTCAAAAATAGAGACATCAATTCAATGACTATTGTAATATAAATGTGGTCTGCCACTAGTGAGGTACATTTCTCAAGTTCATTTTATTTCCATCTTGTTCTCTCAGCAATACTGATTTTTCCTTATTTTTCACTTGGTAATACGCTTTAGCAATGACCACTATGTGTTGCTGATGTGAGATTTTCCAGGTTTTTGCACAACATAGTAGCGCGATTAGGACAGAGCTTTTAGTTTTAGTGGCTTATTTTTATTGACTCAGTTCATCACTGGAAGTGCCGACACAACCGCTGGGGAAAACAAAAAACAATTAAGACCTTGGATTTTAACTGGGAATATTAAAAGTTTATCCTAATTTCATTTGTATTTATAGTGATTTTTTAGAGTAAATTTATGAATATGATTAATTTGGGTTAGTATAAGCAGTTTCATAGCCTACAAAAGTGAGGGCATGCTTCACAAGTGCATATTGAGATCAAAAGCTGTGACCCACCTCAAAAGCAAAACATTATAAAAACATAAGAGTGATCAGCAATGCTGTACATGGAAAATGAAGTCTGATGATAAAGTTTAATTTTGCAAGAAACCAATACCTAACTTGTCCATTCAAACCATTCAAATTAAAGGTGACAAGTAATGATCATGTGTGCCTTTATCGGCTAGCAAACATTTGAAATTAGCCTTCATGTACTGTAGTCCAAAGTGTAACGATGTGCAGATGGTTTATTAGGGGTTATTACTTAGGCCATCCTCCCATGGCAGCCATTTATTTCCATACATATGAAATAACTCATAAGTTCTCCTAAATACCTATAGTAAATTTTGATTCATTTGCAAACAATTACAGCTCAAAATTGTTACTAAAATTCTTGTAAACTTGGTTCACATGCAACATTGAACTACAAGATAATTTGAAAAGGCCATTTTGGGGAAAGGGTCATTTTTTTTGGGGGGGGGGATCTAAGAATTTATATTGAAACTGTAAATCATATGGCAGCTATTCAACTTCAGTTGAATGGTCACAGTCACACTATTTTCTCCCATTGTGTAAAATCATTGTGCTAATTTTTTCATTAATTGTTTGTTCCATTACTTCATATTGGGTTACACAATGATAGTGGTTGACGTTGACCCCTCATTTGAAAGTATTTGAAAAGCACTTCCAGACTAACAACAGAAAGGGACTCACACAGTTATACAAGTCAATTGTGAGACCGGCACTAGAATATTGCTCTCCCGTTTGGCACCCTTATATTAAGAAGAAACACATTCTCAAAGTGTAAAAAGTTCAACGTCATGCTGTGCAACAAAACTCCTTCAACCTCTCAGAAGTCTTCAGTACAAGTTACGACTAGAGCAACTAAATTTGCCTTCATTATCATACAGACGT
Organism: Hemicentrotus pulcherrimus; assembly: GCA_003118195.1. Classification (NCBI taxonomy): domain Eukaryota; kingdom Metazoa; phylum Echinodermata; class Echinoidea; order Camarodonta; family Strongylocentrotidae; genus Hemicentrotus; species Hemicentrotus pulcherrimus. Next base: position 194,408 of record BEXV01000470.1, on the reverse strand, counting down.
CATAGAAGTGACATGCTACAGGTCTATAAGATATTGCATGGAATCGACAACCTCCAGTCAACTAATTTCTTTCATCATACCACTGTCATAGTAACAAGAGGTCACCAGTTCAAACTACAAAAGAAATATGTAAAATCTAATTTTTGAGTTAGAGCTCTTTTTCAAAGAGAGTAGTAAACAAATGGAATGGTCTCCCATCATATGTAGCAGAAAGTCCACCACTAAATTCTATCAAATCAAATCTTGACGAGTAGTCTACTGGTCACTGAAGAAGGACAAGTTTAATCCTGATCCTGACGATGAACCATTCAACTGTCGACTGTAACTTAATGCCTACTTCCAAGGTATGATATGGTATGATAAACAAAATGTATTAATATTAACACAAAAAAGTCACAAGTCATAACTCAACAATCTCATGAAACTGCATCTAGGTCTAGATCTAGGTCTAGTTTTTGTTTCCTCTAGAAAATTTTTATTTCATTTAATGTACACACAATTAAGATATAACATTTTCTATGCATTGTGAGTGGGAAGAGCTCCTAGTGGTCGATATACATTTCGACCATTAGTTTACACAGGTGTGTGGATCACTAGAACTTTCTTTGGAAGTTTTTGTAAAAGAGCACAATTCCATAGAATTAACTAACACATATATTAGCACGTGGGACTACAATAATATTTTTAAGCGTACAGCTCAGGAATATCATACAATTATGAGAATTCACATCACTCTACATTACATATCATCCAATTAGAAACAACTTAAGAACACAAATTTTATTTCGAATAATCAATTATGTGCATTTACCATTTAATAACCTTGTACTTGGAGAAAATAAACAAGCATTCCAACGGTAAACAAATCAAAAGACAAATCGTGATTATGGTGTTTTTCAATGCACAAAACAAAAAGAAAACGACAGCATGCATAGCATGGTACTTGCTCGGGGATGTGTATATTTACTGGGTAATATACATGATTGATAGATCTTTACATTTACATTGAACATCTGAAGTGAAGCTTGATTGAGAGCTAGTACAGAATTGAGGAGATGTTGCAGCCAATATTATCCAACTTAGGAGGTAAGAGAATTGTTTTGGCATCGGGATCGCCAAGACGAAAAGATATTCTTTCTCGTATTGTGAGTATTCGCACTCTATACAAAACCAAAAGACTATTCTAGACCTGTCTATGCAGGCTACAGCATGCATTAAAGTAAAAAATTGCGCACATATCCTGCATAAACTAAGAACAAAATAAATGGGAGATAAATTTTATAAAGTGAATATAAAAAGATTATTGTTGAAACTATCGTTGAAACACTTACTTTTCAATTTAATATTTAAACATAACACCAGAGCTACAAGGTACGTGCCACGCTAGACAGAAATAACCGTCTGGTATACGGGTCATTCTTTAGTAAAACTGACATTTGTCGATATTCCCCATACACAGACGGTAGGACCCTCATAGCCGCTATGTGTTGAAGATAAACGGCTAGATTTCAGCCGTTAGGCCACTCCCACAAATATGATGAAAGTTGGGAGAAATTCATCATTATCTTCAATTGCAGTAAAATTCTAGGCAATTGTCAGTCCCTAAAAGTTCCCTTTGTACCCCCCTTCCCAAAAAAAATGTCCATGAAAAAGAAAGAAAAGGACTTACCGAGCTTTTGGCTGCTTCTCGATGACCCACGTCAATTATTCTCACTGGCACAAAACAAGATGGTGGCGAATGAATATTCAAATACGATAATGAGGATGGTTGACCTCTCCGGCTCCTCGGTTAGCTCCTCTGCGCGTGTCGCGTCGAGGAGCTAGGATAGCGCTCACACGTGAAGAAGACAACACGAGAACTCAAACGTAAGTATCCACCATGCATTTCCAATGCGAGATGAACGTGTACGTGCACGTACGCGCGAGTCTATGAATGAGGTCAATGGGGTGGAGACTAAATAACTTTTGCATGAATATTCATTACTTTGATTCAAGATGGCTGTCGTCTGAAGACAGTCAAGTGGAAGAGATAATTTACTTTTTTGAAGAACATTTCATATGCAGAGGTCCAGGGTACGTATTTTCTTCATTCTTAATATATGTATTGCCATTCTGGCTGCCAATTTTATATGTTAGTACATGCGTTTCCTACAAAAAAAGGATTTAACTTAGCGTCAGGGCAGTATCGTCTTATCGTTTACCCGTAGACTTTATCTTCAACGTACGATTGCATAGGCGATTATTCAGTCTCTGTATCCGGAGGTCTAGTGAAGCCAGACGTAGTCTCAGTGGAACAACCGACGATAGAGAGACTGAAGCTTTTGGTCTAGTGTCATATGCACTAGTTCAAAGATCAGCAATGCGTGACATTTGCATGATTTGGCGCAATTTTTAGAAATCTAGCACACGCCGTGCGTGAGAGCATTTCCAGACCCTCGAAATGCGTGACGTCACGCCTAATGCGTGACACTTGGTAACTCTGGGGTTTGAAAAACACTCTCACGCATGGCGCATGCATGCGATTTTGAAGCGTACGCTACACTTTCGCGCGTTGAGTCATGAGAATGTCACGCATACATGTAATCTTAAACCTGGCTTCTCTGTAACACTCCAAAATCGTACCGATCGACCTGTTATAGTAAAATGACCATATTAAATCGGTTCTACATGTGTTTTCCAGCTGATATTGACAATTAATTGACAACAAAAAACTGAAGAAATCGCTGCTGAATTCCTGTTCTCCCAGCGTTTGCGAATTGTATGTCTAGTATAGACTAGAGGCTATATATAATATAGTTTTCATCTAATGATCGACCAAAACAAAATCGACCGCCAAATTTTTTATCCCTACAGTCTATTTTGCTCCTGTATGTGTTGAGGACTAAATGCACAATATACGGTAATGCAAAAATAGTCTTTAATTTATTGATCGCTTGCTCGCTTAGTTTTAGAAACTGTATTCATGTTTGCATGGGCAGTAGTTGACAGACTTCAGCCAGGCTCTAGCTAAAAACACTTGAACAAATTTAGATACTACAAATTTATGAGTTGGGGCTTTAAACTTAAGCGCTTTTTTTACCCAGGATGTAAGTCGAATGAATCACTTATTACTGCATCTGTCACTTGTTTTTCTTGTACAGGGTTTGAAATTTGAAGTTATTCCATCTACTTTTGAAGAGAATCTTGACAAGGGTTCGTTCACACCAGAAGCCTATGTTCAGGAGACTGCGAGAGGGAAAGGTTTGGAGGTAGCGGAGAGGTTAAAAGGGGTGAGATACATACCATAGTTCTATTGCATTCATTCATTCACTATCGGGTGGGGAAATGAAAGACAATTATTTTTATGAATATTTGAAGGGGTGGTATAATCTGAAAATACATTGGCAAAATGTTAAGAGCAATAATATAAGGTGATGAGATATACTATATAGTCATTCTTGTGAGCAGCTAGGGACCTTGTTTTGGCAGAGAATAATGATAAAGTACAATATTACATCATATCAAAACATACAACATTAGAACATCATTCACCCAAACAACACAGGCATATACACGCACACAAACGATGGAGAGAATAAGGAAGAGACAGAGATAATACAAATTCAAGCAAAAAAGATATAAGGAGGAGAGTATGGAGAGAGAGAGAGAGAGAGAGAGAGAGAGAGTGAGTGAAACTGTAGACAAATGGAAGGAAAGGACAGATAGAGACATGGAAATTTTCTCATATATGTTCACTAAAAACTTTAAGATTGTAACCCTATAGTTATATATAATTTCATACCAGAATATATTTTAGATCCCACAATTTTAGATATGACAAGACTGTTTCACACTAATACTTACCGTAACTTGGTATACTTACTTGGTTGATTAGCCCTCTTGTCCTATGGGAAGGGCTCTCAATTTTCTCTTAAAGGTAGCCACAGTATGATGGTTATGATTTTGATTTTATTTCTGCATTTTTCCAATTATAATGACAAAATATCAAAGAACATATAAACGTAAGGTATAATACAAAATATACATACAATGATAACTTCATGTCAATTTTTTTTTAAACATAATATAGTAACGAAACTTAATATTTCTATAATATATTATTATGAATTTAAAGTATTATCCAAACTATCAGTTGAAAAAAGTGCAGGAGACCGCAATCATAAGCGAAGCTTGACTGGGATGGCGGCCTCAAAAGGAAAAAAATAATCTTTAGGTTTCAGACTAATGGTTATGGTCTTATGGATCAAATAAATCCTTTGATAAGCTATCTAAAGCTTCTCAAATAAACAAAGAAATTAGTTGTTTTGTTTTTTTTGTGTGTGTAAAGCTGGGTTAAAATCCTAGCTCTTAATTTGTAGCAAAATAAAGAAGTATTATAAAATTTAACGACTCCAACAGTTGTTTTTGGCACTTTTTATACTAAAAAAGAACTGGACATTGCGTAAATTTTGATATATTTTGTTATGCATCTTCTGTGATTTCTTATTTATCTATTCAGCCGTCAATGCCTGACCTGATCATTGGTGCTGACACAGTGGTGGTAAGTGAATTCAATCAAGGCTAAGTGGCTGTCATATATATCGTAATTACTAAGAAAATTTTAAGGTGAAAGTTAATAATTAGATATTATAACATTTTCTCAGATACTCACTTATCTGTCAATAGAGATAACATTGTCACCTTTCTAAAAGTTTAAACATATCTTTATACAACATAATGTAGATTCTGTTTTTGTAATATCAGGAATATACAACTAATATCTGATGTTTTTAAACATTTAGAACACACTTTTAATTGCAACTTGAGAAAATTTATTTTATATTTGTTTTTTATTTTAGGCTCTTGGAAACAAGATCCTTGAAAAGCCTCCAAATGAGAAGGGTGCTATTGAGATGCTGACAGAGCTGAGTGGATCCACACACAAAGTTCATACAGGCATTATACTAATAACACCATGTAAGTTTAATCCTAAAGATTGAACGTACATGTAAAGGTTTTATGTTGTAGGTCTATATAGAAAGTCAAATAACACCACAACGTTCTTCTTCTTTGTCTTTCTCTTCTACTTCTTCTTTTTCTTTTCCTTCTTCTTCTTTTCCTCCTCCTCCTCTTCCTCCTCCATCTTCCTCTTCCTCCTCTGCATGTGCCTTGTTCTTTTTCTCTTTCTCTTTCTCTTTCTCTTTCTTTTTCTCTTTCTTTCTTT
>BEXV01000470.1:176407-188340 GCA_003118195.1 Hemicentrotus pulcherrimus | reverse complement strand
TTTCTCTTTCTCTTTCTCTTTCTCTCTTCCTCTTTCTATTTCTCTTTCTCGCTTCTTTCCCTTCTTCTCCTCCTTTTTCTCCTTTTTTTCAAGGGGGTGGGGGTAGACATAAATCATTTGTGGCCTTGAAATTTGATGAGAAAAGTTCTACTGCTCTGAGAATATCTTATGTTCAGAATTTTGATACTAACATATAAAATTGTTACATTTGGTTTATAATATAACTATAATTTACAATAATGTAGATTTCTTTTTAAACTACCCTGTACCATTCTTGTTTGGTATAAAATGTCTGTGTTGTTGTTATCCTATCAGAGATATTAGGTTGTTGGGAATGAATTAAGTCTCCATGCCCATCAACCAACCCATTCCAAAAAGTATTTGACACCATATAGAAAAGTAGAAGTCAAATATTTCAAGCATTACATGTTTATTTCATTCCAAAGTTAGCTCAGCTACTTTCTCATTTTAGTGATATATTCAAAAGTGTCAATTTTAAATTTTTCCAAAGTCACATTTGTATCTAACTAGTTTGGTTTGCTCCGACAGGTAATGGGCAATTACAAATCGTCCAATTCTTTGAGACAACTGAAGTGATGTTTGCTGAGCTGACCCCTGAGATTGTAAAAGGCTATGTGGCAACAGGTGAACCAATGTAAGTGTATATGTCATATGAACAAAACAAACGATGGTCAAAGATATATTTACCACTTCAAGAGGAGTAACATATTTTCAGTATTTGACTGACATAATCACTGGTGAATATATGTTTATTCTTGATCTTCAGGCTTGCATGATATATCATTTGTTGCTATATACCAATAAATAGTATGTTTTTAATTGAAATGCATGATGGACCCATATGGGGTACCGGTATATATTTCATTCACTCGTTCATTTGACTCCCACTGCCAATGCTTGGTATCTTGTACATTATATATTTTAACTATATAACTCTTGGATGGCATCTCAAAGTGCTTTGTATCCAGTGGAAAAGGTGCTACATAAATTGCAACTATTATCATAGATTTACCACAGCATATATGATTTATTAAATACTCTGTAATATCATCACTTCTATTACTAATCATCATAAATTGAATTTAGATTTGTGACATTAAGTAGATATAGTCCTCTTATTACTGTGTATGGAATTTGATTGTTCTGTTTTCAGTGTATATCATTGGCTATTATTAAAGGAAAGTGCAACAGTTCCAGATTATTTGTGAGCTCCATTTGGGATTAATATTTGCTTATAAAAAATTATTTGTCTTTGGATGTATCCCTTGTTCAAATTGACATCATACGGCATACTGTATAAGAATTGTTTCTCCTTAATATGTTCATGAGATTAATATTTTGCCCAAATTCGCAATGGTTTTCATCTTGTTATTGTAATCTCTCACAGGGACAAAGCAGGAGGATATGGTATCCAAGCAATCGGAGGAACACTGGTGAAAGGCATTGTGGGGGATTATTTTAATGTGATGGGATTCCCGCTTCATCATTTCTGTTGTAAGATGCTGGAACTGTTTGGGAAGAACTGATGTTACATCTTACCTAGCTGTCATGAGGCGGAATCATAGGTAGAGCATTTAGTAACCACAGGGAGGTCACGGGTTTGAAGCCTAGTCAGATCACTAGGTATTGATCCTCATTACTAAGTCCCTCAGAGAGGACGACAGCTGTCAGTCCCCTGATTACTTACAAGCGTACTCACTTTCTTAGCTAACAGCTAAAACAAACCCTCAAAACCATCAAATCTCTATCTATAAAGCCTGAACCAGTGATCTGGACCAGTACATGTACCGTAGTTGAATTCATGCTTCGATTTTCATAGTAGGTATGATAATAGATAGAGAGACAAGTTGCTCATTGACTAAAACACCAAGGGGCTGTACCATTTGATTTGTGTCATTTTACTTTGTAATATTTCTGTGATGAAATGAACAGTACTATATATTGATTCTTTTTTGTTTTGCTTTTCACATAAGTAAATAATACTTTCAATATGTACAATATTTGTATATGTGAAAAATTAATAACATTGAATATTTTTTAATAAAGGGTGTTCGTATTTTTCAATTCTGAATTTTCTCTATTTATCTTGATATTGCACATTCGGGTCATTCCATGTCAAATCACCCAATGATTTTAACCCGACCATTTTTTATTTTGGTGAAACTTGGTGTACTTGTTAAGTGTGATCTCACAGCTCCAAATCTCAAATTGTAGGTTAATTGGTCGAGGGATTTGGGAGATACGGCCCACCAAATTTTGAGATTTATGCAAAAATGGGCGTGGCTGGCCAACCTTTGAACCCTTGTATCTCGGGAACTAATGGGTCAATCTTCACAAAATTGGTATTGTTGGAAAGGGTATTCCATCAGGATTCCTAATCTGCCATCATTTTGAAGATTTGAACATGTTAGGGTACTTTGACCTTTTGACCTAAGATTTGACCTTAAAATTGACCTTGTGGATCACGTGACCTTGACAACATTCTTCATGAAATGTAATCCCTGACATGTTCACTAGAACATATAAAAGTTTCAGAGATATAAAACAAAATTTGTTTAGGAGCAATAAGGATCGAAAGTACGCATACTCGCAGATATTCGCCATAAACCGTATGAGAATGTACATGCAATACATGCAATACATGCAATATGCACAGTTGAACAACGTACATCTTCCACATGCTTTTTTGTTCTAGTCATATCCATCCTAAATATCAGCAGTACTTGAGAAATAAAATGAGAAGTTCATATATCTCATTCATCTTGTGACATCATCTGTCAATCATTAGTGAGCTTACAAGAGACAGTGGTATGTAGCTTCACCAGAGCTGACCATCTGTTTACATTAGACCATATAATAATACCAACAAAGGAGTTGCTATGTCAGACGTGCTGTAGCATCACTAGGATAAGAAGAGTAATGTGGGGGTATTGTATGAAAGAATACAATTCTTTTGTGAGCATGTGCTGAGCTGGGGGAAGTTACATACCACGGTCTCTTGTAAGCGCACTAATGATTGACAGATGATGCCAAAAGATGAATGAGATATATGAACTTCTTCATAATTTCTTTTTCCTACAGGTACCTTTACAAGCTTTCTCTTTTCACTCACTCTCCATTCTCTTCTTACCTCTCTTTCTCTTCTCACTTTCTCTTACTCACTTTTCCTCTCTATCACTCTTTCTCTTCTTACTCACTCTCTTTATCTCTATCTTACTTCTCTCTCTTTCTATCTCTCTCTTCTCTCCTCTCTCCAGTGCCATTTTTTTTTTCAACTGACACAATTCACATTGAAGCAAAATAATTAGTGCTTACCAAGAACTTAATGTACATTTTATTTACAAAGGCGTCAACAGACTCCTTATACAACACATAGATGCTGGGACAATTAATAATACATGAGCAATTAAAATCATCACCAAATGATTGGGTTCAACAAAATAGCGAATACAAAAATGGATCTGGCTAAGTAAACTTTGGTTTCAGTTCAGCAAAATTATTTTTAAAAATAATCTCTCCTCCTTAATTAGTTATTTCTTGGATAAAAGTACTTTTCACTGTTTTTTAACAGTCGGAATTATGTGAATTCAATTTTTAATTTGATACTCGACGCTTAACCATCTTGACCTGTTCATCATACTTGTGAACATTTAACTGTGTTTCATGCTACAGGTACATAATTCGCTTTTAAGCTACAAAATATTCTCCTCTTTATCATTTTCATTGGACCAGAATCTAAAATAAGGACAACCTTATATTAAAGAACAAATTATTGCACTTTTAGATAACTCAAAAGTTGAACCAAGTGTAGTGGCGAAGTAAGGGATACACCTTAAAGTCTTTCAGAAACAATCTCTCTTTTTCCAACAAACATAATACATAGTGAATCCTGTATAAAAAGACAAATAATCTACAAACTATTCTGTTCACGGTTATTGAAAACAATTTTTGATGTGCAAGATTATCACATATCTGTTTATCATTATTCACTTTTTCTTGAGATAATTAGATCTTTTGCATGGATAAATGAGAGTGTGGAGAGCTCCTTTGAAACCTTTGTTCATTACACAATGAAACAACAGCACTGTGATACAATAAGGCAAAGTATATGTAGAAAGGTATACACATAATGACCATGGTTGGTGCAGGGTAACAATCAGATACCGGTAGCACTTACAGGGGACCAATCGCCTCAAAATAATTTGTATATATTTAGAAAATATGAGACACTCAAATGGCATGCAGGTAAAAAATATTATATATCAGAAGGCTAATTCGAAGTTAACTTTCATACATGTGCATTGTCAATCACAAGTAATCATTATTCACCTTTTCCTTTATGCAGAGTGCAACTTGGGTATGTAGACCATATCTCTAGTCTTCACATATATGTAATCTTGAAGCCAATGTTTTATAGTTAGTTTAACAGTTTAACATAATAGAGCAGAATTTTGATGATTGGTCTCCTTCAAAGTATTGCAAGAAAAATATGTTTCAAACAGGGAACCATTTCAAGACTCTTAGATTGCCTATCAGCAGAGATACATACCATGTCACAGTACCTAGCATCATATAGTCTGTTGGAGCCAAAAGGGTGTTAGTGCATATCATTTTACACAGAGTTAACGCCCTTCTGGCTCCGAATAGATGATGATGTCATGATTTGAACAATGAATGACACATAAAAGTATAGCATGTATGTACAGAAACACAAGCAGTCAGTCACAAAGGTACATGTAGAGTAGCAAACACTTTTCCTTTTCCCCCTGCAACATTGCATTCGTAAATTGCAAGGTGACAAAACTCTGCCTTTGCCAACCTAGCAATTTTGTACATGTGGTCACAAATTGTGCTTGTATCAAATATATGAAGTTATACAAATGCTAATGGCAATAGGTGAATGTGGTCATCGATACAGTTGCAGCATTCTTGCTGTATAACATTTCAGTAGAAAAACATTCATTGCTACACCATTAGATTTAAGTCATCTTGTACACACTAAAATGACAACAGTTTGTTTCTTCATATATTGTGGATAAGAACTGAATACCAACTGTAGTTCACAAATTACGAAAGTGTAGTGTGTATGGGGGAAACCTTTAATATCGTAGTCATGCTGACAAAATAAGGAACACACTTACGATTAATCTCTTTGAAAACTTGTTCACCTTCCTCTATAAGTTGTCTCTTTCTGAACATACATGGGCATGTTCCACTAAACTGAATAAAACAAGGCTTCTTTTCACTAGAGTTGTTTATCCTTTTCATGATTTCATGGAAAATGAAAAAGAAAATAGGAGGAGGATCAAAACTTCTTCTATTTCTTCATATTAAAGTGCAACACTAAAGGAGGCAAGGTACTTTATTGCATATCTTCATCATTTACTATCAGTGATACTGTAAGAACTAAAGCCTGTCATGGAATATCAAAAGGAAATTAGATTACTCTAATACTGTAATTAACTGTGCCAGACATTTTTCCTGTCAAGGTTTGTGTGCACTCTGTAACCTGTGATGCTTGATTAAAGATCAAGTGATTATAGAATAGGTAAACATTTTCTTCATGTGTTAATAAACAAAATGCCCATGCTTTTCAGCTCTATTAGCACTGAGCATTGTACATTCAGACATATCTTGAAGGGTCAAAGTTTATGATAATGTGATAGGGAGATCGACCTGGATGCTGAATAACACCAACCTTAACTCATCATACAAATCTTTCCAAGTATTTAACACTAAATCATTATCCTCACAACATAACCATGTCCTTAGCTTCATATTTCAATGAAACTTTTATTTTGGTAAACAAATGTTGATCAGACGTTGGAAGAAACAATGAAGCACCCTGGTTAAAAGGTCAAAGGTCATGTTGGATTTGGAGAAGGAGGAGTAGGAGTGTTTGGGGCTAGGGTTACGTTGCTGTAGTAGTAGGAGCTGCATTGTTCTCTTCTGTTTATGCTGAACCGTTCTGCATGTAAGCCGATCCAAGACCATACAGGTGACCACAGTACTTGTCATCATCAATGTTGTCTTCAAAATAGCACTGGAGAAAAACAGGTCAACAAAATATGAAATTATCCAATTACAATAGTAATTTAAAAAATCATCAAATTTGTATAGCGCTAAATACTATGAGCATTTCACATTGTAATTCAACATTAGCAATGACAACTATCGCAATAGTGAACTTTCAATGAGAAAGTCCTCTATTTAAACCCTTAAAAAGACTAAGCAAAATGTGCATGAACCTCCAAAATACTGTTAGAATAGGGCTGCATCATAACATTTACCAAATATTGATTATTTTTTAACTATAATCTAGGCAAACCTCTATAACTAATACAATCAGTAATAATGATATACAAAGAGAGAGGTGTAGAGCTATCAGATTTGTTGTTTAAGCACATGACTGGAGATAGGTCAGGGGTTCGTGACTCAGCACGGCACACATTTCTTTTGGCAAGACTTTACTCCACATGTGCCAATGTCCACCAAGCTATAGGAGGGAGATCATTCAAATCCTAGATTTGAGGATTCCTGATTCCTTGAACTGCATAGACAACTCACTCAAGATCTCAAAATCATATTTTGTAAAAGAAGAGAACTTCAAATTTCCAGCAACATTTTCTTTAAAACATTTCAAACGGCAATTGAAGTCATGGTGTAACAAGAAGAAAACCTCCAAGTGCACACTTCTCATATTGACATACACAATTGGTTTTGAGATTATATTTATGCATAAATCAACACTGAAATATGTGTTTACCCCCAACTTAAATACTAAATCATAAAATATATGTATTGTAAGTAAATGCATCTTTATATGTTACAAAATCAAATGACTCAGTCTTCAATTTTGACCCTTTTACTTGCTCTTCTGTTCACTTTAGTTGCCCATGGACTCTGGGAAACTGAAATTGTCAATCATCGCTTTAGGATATCAACAATTTTTCACGAGATCTACTTACCTCTCTCATTTTAAGGAATGTTTGTACTGTGAGGAGGCTATCACTTCCGGCTTGATGTTGAGGTCCTATTCTCTGGATCTACGAAAATGATAGAGAAAATATATCGATAATACAAATTATGAATACTGTTATTAAAGACCTAAATTTCCTACATATCATAGCCATATAGTATGTCATAAGGTCTTGAACCTCAGTTAATATTCCTTTGTAAAAGGTTGTAAGCTCTTTCTCATACAAGTTAACCTACCAGCTAGCATGAAGGAAGTCACTAATGTCTTTGACAGACATATATATTCTATATGTTTCTTTAGTAATGAGAGGTCACATTGTTATGACCATAAGTATTCCAAGCACATTGGTCAATATTGGTTGTTATCTGTAACATTACTCATTTGGCTACCAGTAAATGTACATATATGTACACAAAATTAGTTTTAAAGACACCAGAGGTACGTGTGTGTTAATTTTGGACTATACATGAAAGATTCTTTCTTGTGTTTTGCAAAATCTGTATTCAAAACAACTAGTCCAATTCCACAAAATTTGTGTACAATATCCATAGATTAATTTGCAAGGAATGCTCAGCTGCAAAATTTTCAAGCCACAAAATGTATTAATCACAACACTTAAATTTTACAATCAGCCAACGTTTTTTGCCACAGAAAGGGTTGTCATCAAAAACATGCAAAGATGTTGTAGCATAAAAGCTTGTGGTATTAAGTTTACTTTGCTGATTATCTCAAATGATTCAAAAGGCAATAGTTTACTTTCAAATGTCTCAGAAGAAGGGTTAAAGGTTTTCAAGCTTACCTGAAGAATATCAGCTACTTCTTGAAGACCACCCTTGAGGTCTTTACAGCTCTTCATCAGGTATTTAACATCATAGATACGTGGGAAGAAGATCCTAAGAAGCTCAAAGAACTCTGATTCCTCAGAGGGCAGATTGGTCGCTGTCATCAGCTTGATCAGATAGGCAAAGTCGTAACTACTGCTCAGAATGAATGAAACAGATTGCACAAAGATAGTTATCACTCAGTGTGTAACAATATATCAAAACTGAATGGAAAGTGCTTCAAGCTCTCATTTCTCTTCATTTATAATGAAAGAGAACAAATTTAAATTCTGGAATCTATCACAATCAACATTGTATCAAAAATTTGGAAAAGCACAAAAGTAAACATGAATCTGCTAAAATGACTGGTGAAGTCAAAAAATAATAATAAATAAGGGAAATGGAACCTTTTTCTTATCAAACATCATTAGGTGCTGAGCCCATTCAATCAATGTAAGGGAAAAACAGGGAAAAAACTGCCAATGACCCCCAACCCCACCACCTTCTCGTTATAAAAGGCATACCCACTGTTGAAAATCAAAATTGCGCTTCTTCATTCAGACATGACATGGTAAACTGCTTTAAAAATGCCAAGGCAAAATCAAATGACATGAGCATAGTGTGCCTCTAATCTGTATGCTGTACATATCAGAGTATACATAGGGGTCTTTAAAGTGCTCAGTTTATTTCATAGAGAGGGATGTTTTGAGAGGGATGAGTTACCTGTGGAAGGTGACCCACTTGACACTGTCATTGAGAACAACCCCTGATGTCATCAGAAGCTCTGCAAAGTGATCCACCTCAATACCTTCATCTTCATGCTTCTTGAACTGAATCCCTGATCCAGACAGAAGCTCTATCGAATCTTTAGCATACATGTCTTCACTGCAAAGAAAAATAGTGATAAATACTTGTTTACACACTAACACACTACAACTAATAAATATGCACAATAAACTAATTCAGAGATGCTATCTGCGCATGGGCTGATAAAGCCAAAGGCTATTTATATTTAAAAGAAATTAGTACTGTAAAACACATCAAGATGAATGCTGAATACATGCTCATGAAGGTTATGAAATCATTATTCATTAATGTATTGATAGTACATTCTATTATACATAGGTGGCAATATTCTTTTAAAGAGAAAGTTGAGTTCTGGTCATGTGATTGCATTGTGAAAGAAACGGTGTGGAATCTAGCATGTGTATTGTAAGGTTCTGGAATCATCAAAATGATAAGAAATTTGGCCAAATCTTTGCAAAGTTACAAGCACTGTACACAGAATGATGTATATGGGACTACACGAGCACATGGCGAAAAAGACCTACCCCACCCCCCCCTGATTTTTACGATGTTTCATGTTTGTTTAGAATATGAAGCCATTTGAAGAGCCACGCTTTTCAGGGAACATGTTTAATCTGATGTTCTTCCACCCTTGCATAATAACAATGATAACGCTCACAAATTATTTTTTACCTCTTCCCAGAACTCAACCTTCTCTTTAAAGAGGACAAAAAGAAAGGTATTCATGAAGCACCTCCACTATGGCAGTGAGTATTTTTAAATGTATGTTTCACATTTCTGTATCTTATAACACATAGCTCAGTGAATATGCGTAAGTCCCTTTGTTGCGCACATTGTGCACATTTACTTATCCTTATCAGCCTTGTTGTAGACTGGTGATTTACCTGAGATTGAACCTGAAGTTGAACTGGAAAGTTGAGCCACTCTTTGGAAAGTTGCCCTGGTCATCACAGAAGGTGATACCAAGCTGGATGATCTTGAGTAAGTCTACATTACAGCGATGTAACTGGTATTGGTACTCTGAGTTGGTACGGAACTCCCCCAGGGGCCTGGCAACCACTCCAGGAAACTCTGTATCCTAGGGCGGAAAGAAGGTAAGAAAGATCAATCACTGCTACATACATACCAACTATAATAAATAATGTAATGTATAAAGAGGACGAGGAACACACAAACATCAACAATTCTGATTGCTTATTCATTGTGCCAAAATGTAGGAATTACTCTGATTGGTTATATATGTACATGTATCAGGTATATTTAAAATAATAACATGACTTTAAAATCAAAATTACATAGACTGCAACAAGAATTAAACCATAACTTTAAATGCTTATAAAAGATTATCTCTCAACAAAGAAAAAATTTATTACCATGGCCACATATTTGTATTTCTGTACGATGATGCGAATCTTTCTGAATACATCTTCCAAATTTGTATTCCAGACATCCACAATATGAGGTTCGTTAGTTTGAGTTGGCATCGTGCTTGTACTGTAGGATTGATCTTCTGAATATGCTCTTCAATACTCTCTGGTTCTTTCTCTATCCTTCTGTCTTAATGTTATAGCATTGTCTTCTCTCTGCTTTCACCAATGAAGATATATAGTTCCTCCCTTATTCCTTGGAAATACAATAATATAAACAAGCACGTTTAATAATAACAGACACATCACATCATTTCATATTTGAACTTGACATACTTCATTAAAAAATTATTCTTGAAATCACAAGCCCTTCCAGTGTTTTCTTTTTAAAAAGATTTCCCTCTCATTCCTCTGTAGGGTAGCGCGCCCAGTATTCGGTCCATTCCAAGTATTCGGTCAGACAGCCATTTCAACAGCTGTAACAATTTTTAAAATAATTAATGAGCCGCGAAACTTGCACAAATCAGGCAGCTAAACAACTTTTCTTAACTCTCAAAATTAAATCAGATATAGCGCCCCAGAAAGATCTCTAACTTAGCTTGAAATTGGTCAGTGCGCATCACTTTCTGCACTTCCGCATTCTGTTAGCACATTCGCTAACGTGCATAGCCATATGCAAAAGTCTGTTGCGAAACAACTTTGTGTGCTGTCGCAATGAATTTAGTATGTGTGTGAAGAGGAGCTCTTCTGTGTTCGCTCCATCGCAGCAAATTTGCAAATGACGCACTTGCCAATGTGCAAGAGGTATTTATACGATACCCTTCCTAAGCGGTATCACTCATCCAGTATTCGGTCAATGCATTGACATTCAGTGCTTTATCGCGCAATTGTGTGAAAATAGCGTGCAAATACACTTCGCTCCTCGGCAACGGAGATTTCTTATCATCATTCTTAATTTTAAGTGACTATAAAATCCTGCTAGAGGAATATTTTTTCATTCTTTTGATGGGTAGATTGCAAAATAAGAGGTAAGAATTCAAAATATCAGTGATTTCCCCTTAAGTGACTGAATACTGGGCACTCTACCCTACAAGCTGTACATTTGAATTGATTTCATTTGACCATTTATTACCAAAATTCATGGCACAAAGATTCAATGAATGAGTGCCTAGAAAAAGTCTAGTATCTGACAAAAAGCTCTCCTTTAAGTTTAACACCTAGTGTTTTTTTTTTTTTGACAAACATTACGCACCCGTGCACGTCACAGCTGTCAAATGTCTCTAGTCGATCTAGACTCTAGTCCAATGACATTTTTAGTATGAGTATCTGGTAAGTTTTCTTCCTATTTCTTTGGTTGTACAGCACTTAAAAAGAAACTTCTTCAAATTAGCTCCTGACTTGGTTCAATTCAGATCAGACTTGTTTTCAATTTCAAGTCAATTTTGTGCACAATGCCACTAGAGTAAAGAAGCCGGTTTTCGGCCACTTAAGACAAAATCCTATTTTTTGGACTCTTTACTTCCTATTTATTATCGTTTCTTGTTCAAATCATGAAGCAAATATTATAATTATTTCAGCTAAAAAAGAATCCCCAAAAAAAATCACGAATTGCCATGACAATATTGATTTCAATTTTCACTGTTTTGGAGCCGGTTATCGCCATAGCGAGCCAGTTTTCGGCCGCATGTACAAAGTCAATAGGAAGCGATCGCGCGCGCCGTGAGTTTCCGCGCTGATGTATAGCACGAGCGGGCGGAGTAGCCTTAAGGGCTCTCTCGAAATGTTTTTTATGATATTATTCGAGAGAGCCTTAATTTGCTCCCATAATACTGCACGGAGAGCTAGCACAACAATAGATGAAATCTATCCTAAATCACTCTTTCCCGCACCCGACCAATATTGGACAGTGGCTTTGATAAATGTTATGCCTTTGATTAT
>BEXV01000470.1:158776-175455 GCA_003118195.1 Hemicentrotus pulcherrimus | reverse complement strand
GTATCGGTGATAAACTTATTCAGAGGCTCTGAGCTGAGTTCTGTCCAAGTCGATTTTACTCATTTTAGAACCGGTAATCTAATCTCGAGATTTAGGACCGGGCAATAACTGTTGAATGTACAGAAATGGCAACGAAGCTACCGAGAGATGTTTTTAAATGGATTCAAAGTTTGGATCTCACTTTTCCTATCAAAAACGTCAGAAGGTGAGTCCTAAAACAATTTGTCATGTCATGTAGAATAGAGGTCTACTGTAGACTCTACAGCTGTATACAGCTAGTGACTGAGTAGTGTAGCTGTAGATCTAGATCTAGAGTCTAGATCTAGATCTAGTAAACATTGAAGAATAGAAATGGGGAATGGGAAATGGGAGAGCCTGGACTGCTGGAGAGGAGAAGAATTGCTGCAAGCCTCCACCTCATGTTATGTACAACTACAAGATCCAAAACAACAGTCAGTAGTAGCCAGGCCATCATTCAATGCAATTACACAGCACCCATGATTGCCAGCAACACACTACAGTATCACTCAAATAAGTTGCTGGCTATCCCATCCCTCACCCAACTCTACCAGAACTCATTTTTCCCTCGGACAGTAAACTGCATGGAATGCAATTTCGAAGATCACCCTTGACACTGCTTCACTGGAGGGCTTCAAGGGAACACTTCCACGATCCACCCAGCATCTATAGACCTAGAACTATAGATTATAGATAGTTTATTCCTCAGCACTACATCCTGACTTATGGATCCTGCTGAGTATCGTCGTAGAAGTAGAAAGGACAAGAAAAGGGAATGAGAAGGTCACCAAAAATAAAGAAGAATTAAAGAAATGGAGAAAAAATAAAAGTAGATAGGGCGGAGGGAAAGAAAATTAGTTCTTTCCTACTAGGTCTAGCCCTACTAGAGGCTATTGTCAATTAAAGCATGGGAATCTAGAATTATTTTTCACCCCTGCCAGAATCCATTTAAGTTGGAATTGAATTCAGCTGAGACGTGATAGTACTTGTGTTGTAACACAAAGTTTATAGACTCGGCCTAGACCTATCCCCTTAAAAGAAATTAACATAATTTTATAAACCTATAAATTTAGGATTTTATTGTCAACTTGAAAGTAGACCTAGATCTACATTTATGTTGGCAATTGTTTGTCTTACTCTTATACTCTTAGTTTTCTAAACAAAAACAAATTTTACAACATGAAGTTAACTTTACTTCAAAATTTATGTATTACGGTACTCTATTGGAGGAGCTCACACTTTTGAATGTTTTTTTAAACAGATATATGGTGCCATATACATGTACAATGTAAATGCCGTGACAGTGTATACATGTCCCTAGTACAAACTGTTAGTTCCTATTTGTAGCATGTTCATTCTATATTTTTGATTTCTCTGTTCTCTTTTTCTCTCTTTACTACTCAGAGATTTTTCCAATGGTTACCTTGTTGCTGAGATATTTTCATGGTACTTTCCCGAAGACATCCAGATGCATTCCTATGGCAACAGTAGTGGACTCCAGGGCAAGTTGGGCAACTGGTCCTTGCTTCGTACTTTCTTCAAGAAGCGAGGTCTTGAAATTCCATATGAATTGATTGATGGGACTATTCATTGTAGACCTGATGCTGCTGAACTACTTGTTCAATATCTCTACACAAAGCTCACAAACAGGAAGTAAGAAATCACTAGCTAGTGTTAACTTGACAAACAATCAATTAGAAAGTTCAAATCATGGTTCAACAGGATATTCACTTCAATTTTTAAAATTGTCTACACTATGATTGAAAATTTGTTCATAGATTCAATTTATGAGATTCATTAGAAAACAACAGAAGTACTCAACACAGGGGGGTGGGGTCAAAGAAGCTACTTCTTCTTCTTCTTAGCTACTGTTCAGTGACCCATCAGGAGCCAAACAATAGTTACAGTATGTCAAATATCAGAGAGAATTTCACTGAAATAGTAGAGTCACAGGTATTCATGAATGGTTAGATGGTACCAAATATATTTCTTGTTCATTGTTAACTGCAGGCCCATCGTTTCTAGGTCAATTAAGCCTACCAAATATGATTTCTTGCATTATTCAATAGTTTAGTAGGCATGTCCATACCTCCTCAAATATGTTTGGTAAACACTACTCCGAAAGTGACTACAATGTAGCTATCAATTTACTCCCATTTTTTTGTTTCATATTAATTTCTTACAAGATTCATGATGCAAAAAGGAGTGCAGTGCACTAAAAATTCATTCATGTCTTTTTTCACCCATTCTTTTGATCTCTCTCAGATTGAAGCGGCTAGCTTTAGACCGTGATATTGACTTCACTGATCATCATTATCAGCAGACCTTACCTATTCATGCCAGGAATACAGCTGCTATGGCGGTCAAAACAAACCTCAAGATCACAGAGTTTGAAACAGAACCAAACATCATTACATGTCAACAAAAGGTAAGGGCTCTTTCTTTAATACTGATCATGCATTTCATGTGACAATTAATACTTGGACAAAGCCAGGTTGTCTTCAAGGCTAAAAACGTGTAAAGTATCAACTTTTGGTCAGCCACATGAAAGAT
Source organism: Hemicentrotus pulcherrimus (assembly GCA_003118195.1). Taxonomy (NCBI): domain Eukaryota; kingdom Metazoa; phylum Echinodermata; class Echinoidea; order Camarodonta; family Strongylocentrotidae; genus Hemicentrotus; species Hemicentrotus pulcherrimus. Next base: position 172,884 of record BEXV01000470.1, on the reverse strand, counting down.
AATAACTTTATACCAACAACATCGCGAGCACCATGCATGCATAGCAAGTAATACATGTACATTATGGAAAAACAGACAGAAATTGATTTTAAAGGCGACTAATAACAGTTGAAAATGGTGGAGTATAGTAAGGACTATTTTCAGAATTCAGGGTACACCATTGGTAACTACCGGTTTGTAAAAAGATTATCATTTTATTTAGTAAGTTCTTACTGGTATAACTTCTTAATGATCAAAATTTCTGTCCATGGACGCTTCTGCTTTACATCCTTTCCAATGGAACATCATTATCAGCAAAATTTCACTTTTGTTTTTTTAAAGACATGCTATACACACATATTGGATGAATTACTTTGCATAGCAACTTTGTCAGGATGACTTGATGTAGTGCTCTTTATGGTAAAATAAATATGATTATCTTCAAGAAGAACCGCATACCAGACTCAAGTAGAGAAATAGCTTTTTCTCAGAATTGACTCATCAACATTCTATTTTGATTTGTTTTTCCCAGGCTCAAGAAATCATTAGACAACACATCCAACACCGTCAGGAGGATCGGTTAGAAGACCCTTCACGATTCAACATCAAGCCCTCTATAGGTCAGAAATGTGTGAGGAGACCCATCCCCCAAACACCTCACTCCGCCTCTCAGGTTAAGAACAGTCCACAGAGGGAATATCTAATCAAAGAAAGTAAGTTCATCCTGTTAATGTCAAGTTAATTGTTATCTGTTATTCAGCTTGAAAGAAAACAAAATAAGCTGATGATCTAAACTTTCCACCTTTTGTTAATCAGCAAATGTAATAAAATTAGCTGTTTTGGACAATAATTGTCATTTCTGACCCTTTCATTTCTCTCCCCCTCTGTAAAGAAAAGAGATCTGTTTTATATACATGTAATCACATTTCTGGATATCTTACATGTACTTATTCCATGATATATGTTGATGAAGAAGTAAACTCACCATGACATATTTTATGTTCTACCGGTACTTGAAGGGCCTACTTTAAATGAATGTAAATTCAAAGTATGAATTCTAAAACTGAAAAAGATGATGATAGGAGATTTGGCAAACCTTTGTACTAGCTCCTGTCTAAAAATTGTAAAGAATTTCTGCTTTTATGTGTTAAGATGAAAGGATATAGAATTGATTAAAGAGCAAAAATTTGAATTAAGGATAGTTTGTGTAAATAATCTGTATTGTGTAATTGACGAATGACTTCATTATTTTTGCAACATACAGATAGCAATGCAAACCCCGTCCAAGCCTCGTCACCTAGCGTTCATTTCAAAGAGATCAAGGTGAATCAGCTTGATCATGTGACCCAACAGGTGATCAGACCGACGAGCATGTCACCAAGTAATGTCCTGCCTCCTATCAGTGGAAGATCATAATGGAACATTGGTTTTCTTAAAGAACATTTCACTCATGTGTTGAGCCATCCGATCGACATAAAATCATCAACAGTGTCTCCTATTTGTATTCATCTGTACGTCCATTCCAGATATCATCAGCCATTTAGGTAGCTAAGCAAAATGAAGTTGCATGAAAAAACGTGTGTGGATCACAAAAGGCATTAAAGTTTGTGATGTTTGTTGATTAAAAGTTTTATGTCTCAAATCTCAATGAATGTCTAGGTAACATCAAACCTAGTTTGATGTTTGACAGTAAATGTTTTTACCGGCTACATACAGTATCCTAATGATCTACCGTATGTGAGTATAATATGATTTTTCAACAATCATGCATTTTGTGTTCTAGGGGCGTCGATTCATGCTACTATACATTTTTGCTATTTAAAGCTACTTTACGGTATACTATCGTGGCAGATGACATATATTCAAGAAACTACAGTCCATACTGAAAATAAAGTCAAAGATTTTTTATTGCATTTTATCAGATTTTTGTGAAGTTTTCTTTTGTCTAGAAGATGTACATGAAACCTGGGTGGCTGCTTCTTCCCAAACATTAATGTCAGATCTAAGTATTTAAGACGCGTTTAAAGACGTGTATAGTATACATGTAAGTAATAATTTAATATGGAGCGTTTGGTTGATGTTTGATTAATTTTTTTTACAAAAATGTACATGTAAGTCTAAAATCAACTGTTTATTATTCTATTTATGTAGGTGCCAAGTTTTGTTTGGACCAAGCATCTCAATGTGAATCTCAAATGCTTGACATTGAGAGAGATTGTAAATATTCTTGTAAAAATATTAATGCATTATTAGAAAAAATGCTATGCTACATCTTTCATTTAAACTGAATGTAATCGCTTTAGGAATGAATATATATAGATCCTGTAAAAGTTTTAATAGATAGATATCTTTCTTTTTTCTTCTTCATTCTCTTTGCTTTAAGGTAAAGGCATATGTCTTTATATTTTTATACCATTTCCTAATATTCTTTGCTTAACCTTTCAAATTTGTAAATTTGTTCTCATTAAAGTCTCAAACGATCTTGTCTTGTGGTCCAACACTGTAATTCCTAATGCCTCTAATTTAATTGAAAGTTTTATTACCATTCCTGACAAAATGCGGAATTCTAAGTAACAATTATTTATTTATAACATTTCCTTCTCAAAGTTGATAATATCCATGTACAGAGTATAGTAGTGATGAGACTACTCAAAGGGGAATAAAGAGCAACATATTATCACAGACATTTGTTAAATTTAATAGTTGCTTACTAAAAGGCAAAAATTGAACCATCAAATGTTTTAAAATCCTTTGCTATTCATGGGTCATTTGGGAAATGCATAAACTAAGATATGTACTATTTTATAGGAGTGTGGAGACAAAATGTTAGGAGCATGAAAGAAGATGGGAAAAGCATCAAAATTTGAGTTTATGATTTTCCTGTTGTAAACTTTACTATTGAATTGTATTCACACTTATGCAGATAAGTGATATTAAGTGATATTATCGGCAGTATATAGTTGGATATGTTTCATTTCTCTGACATCAATGTTATTGAAGAAAATCTTGTGTTATGCATGAATAGATGCTTGAACATATAACGCTGTATTTAATTCATTCAAAGTGACTAAATCAGAAAATAATTCTGTGTTTGTATAATTTCATTTCAAGCATACCTGCAGATGATAATAAATTTCATTTGCCTGTACAAATTCATAACAAGATGTTCTTTTTTGTGAGTACAGAAATCTCTAAGATGTAACACATCACACATGAAAACAAACAGAACAAGTTTCACTAGACAAGCTATTTCAAAGATTTTATTAATTTAATAGTTGATTTCCCAATTGTAAAAGTAATTACATTCATACTAACTATCAAAAAGGATTTTTCAATTCATATCTTTCATTATCATGCCATATGAACAAGTCTGGTAAATTTCAGATATTCAGCTCTAATAGCAGATCAAAAATTTGTCTGTTCAGTCATCAAGAATAAAGAAAAAAATCAATCAAAACTACAGTTAACTCGATCTGCACATGTCAAATCTGTTGGCAATGCAAAAAATAGTTTGGCAAATGCAAAAATTAGACTTGAAGTGTAGATAACATAATTTGCATACATGTAGTTTGATTAATTTTTGTAATGATTTGACTTAAGAGAAAATTGGATTTGTGCAACTTTGAGTTATGCAGAGTTAACTGTATGTGCATTCCAAAGAGATGCATGTGTCTGAACAATCAATCAAATTAAATGTGAAACTGGAAACTAGACAATTTTGAAGAAAACAGTAAAGGAAGTGTTTTTAATTTCCACAATTTTTGTGGGCTGTCTTGAATTTCAAACATATAACCATCAGTATTACAGATTTAACTATACACCGTTAGATTACTGCACATCTTTATTACTCTAAGATCATTTTATGTCATGCTCTAGTTATAAAGCATGATATTTCTTTCATGATAGCATTGGTGATGGATGTTTAATGAATAAGATGCATAGTAAATTAACCCACATATAATTTGGATGACACTGAATGAACATTTATTTTTTAGTTGTGTATCGCATGTTGATCGATTGAATAATCAGGTATTTGGGAAATTTTCTCAAACTTAATTGGAAAGCACCATGTAAAAACACATGCAAAGATTGAGCACAACTTGCTAAATGACTAGCAAAGATCTACGATCTGCACAATGGCTTTAGTATCATGTTCAATGAAAGAAGCTAACTGTACATTATGCAATACTCTTTATCTTGAAACATTCAGGTGAGCTTTGCTTTCTGAAACCTAGCTATGACTCGAGGTTCTAATAGTTCACATAAAGTCAATAACTGAATTATTCATACCCTTTATCAAGTTTTCTAATATTTTAAGAATATGAAAAATTGATTTGTTCCAATTTATGTTTCTTGAGAATGTGACGTATCAAAGATTACATCTAAAAATATCAAACAAAGGTCCTAATTCTTGAGTTACGAAGAACACAAAACCATCAAATTTACAAGGAGTATGAATAATTCAGTTGTTAACTATCATATGTTCAGAGCCAGAAGGACATTAACTCTGTGTTACGGTATATGAGTTAACGCTCTTCTGGCTCCAGACAGAATTATCTTCTTAGAAAAGAGTTGCTTCTAATTGAATATTATATGATGGTCGCAGTAACGCAGACCAACTCAGAAAAAAATCACTTCAGTCTCGAAATCAAGCTAACTCAGAGCATATAGCATCACAGTTTGTACCACTTCTCAACTTTGTAAGATATAATCACTTCCCATGTTAGGCAAACCCCAGCATTGCTCAGGAAAGGTTGGAAGGTGGTATTTTCTGAGATATAACCATTTCCCTTATTTAGACAAACCAAAACATTGATTAGGAGTGGTTGGAAGGTGGTATTTTTTCTGTATGGTACTTTTGTGAGAAACTGAGTCAATGCAGTACTTTAATTAGTACATGCTACAGACACACACACATTTGTATTTTAAGTTAACTACATGAACAGTACATTGCATGTACATCAATATAATCCCGCTAACCCTATGCAGTTGTTGAACTGAGCTGCATTTCGTACCAGTAACATAAGATTCCTGAATAAAATCTAATTAAACCTTTGGCACTTGCCAGCACTGCACTGAATGCATGCTAATAGAATACAACAATAATACATAAATATATCTCAATAGCTTTCTCTTCTTCTATTCATAATCATATAAATTCAATATATACATAATCATATAAAAAGAAATTTAAATATACAACTTTGTACATCTATTTTTACATTCAGCATATGATTTCAAGGTGCTTCTGATTAGGTGGTGCAAGTCATTTCACTGTTTTTGCTAAATAGTTTTATAGAGACGTTGAGCCTCATGCATACAACAATGAAATAAAAAATACAACTCCAGAACAAAAAGCAAGTCCTAAATACATGATTCTCATTCAGTGAAAGTCAAGTAGCTCTCATTTTGGAGTTGCTTAATTCTGAATTTAAAAACTAATGGCCCATGAATTCATCTCTTCAATATTTCCCAAACTTGGAAATACAAGTGCATAAGGAAAGTAATTCTAAATTACTCCAATCATCACATATGATTCCTTTAAGTAGATACAAAAATAACTTGATAAAGCTCATAATGCTTCACTTCACAATTCATATTCATGCTGCAGAATTTGAAATACAATTTAAACAGAAAAATTTAAACAGAAAATAACTACATTTAGTTTTATATTCACTTTAGGGAACAGAGTATTTCATGCACAATTCAATGTTCAGCTACCGTACATTGGAAGGACTCTAATGCTACTCACTCCTTTGAGGGTAGTTATTTACTCAAAATCATTTTCTCTTCTTAGCATCTCCTTAGAGATCCAATCACAAGAGCAGTAATATTTCAATGAGAATAGTAACATTTGACCTTTGACCTATCAACCCAAATCTAATCAGATCGTCTTCCTGTGCTGTGGTGATACATACTATCAACAAGTTTGAGCTTCATATATCTAGTGGTTCTGAATTTCATAAGTTGACCTTGGTGACCTTTGACCCGAGACCTATCAACCCAAATCTATGAGATCATCATCCTATGATGATACATACCGGTACCAAATGTATCATCAAGTTTGAAATTCATATTTCAAGTGGTTCTTGAGATATTGTGATAACCAGAAGGATGGACGGATGGATGGACAAACTACCTGAACACATAATGCCAGAGGCGTAAAAATATTTCCGGCCCCTGGAAGGTGTCAGGGTAAATATACTAATGTTATTCACAAAATCACATAAGAAATTTTGACATTCATGTATTCATACCTTTCATATATATATGACGTAATTTCACAATGTGTGACAAAAATAAATTCCATGTATTCTTGTGAATTTGGATGAATAAAAAGAATTTAATTGAATTGAATACATAATTCTCCTGAATTTCATTGGACATTGAAAAAAAGGAATGTTTGAAAGATTTTACCCTGTTTGCAGGAAATGAAAGATTTTTGCACAAGGCAAGTTTTGCAGATGCTTCATTCAAATTTTGATACACTAGATTCTATCTCTTTGCACATTCAATTCATCATCTAGCCATTCCAAACAAATCCATTCCATTTACATCACTGAGTATGAGCAGCACCGCAACTCTCTTAGGTAGCTTTAATAGCAAAACGTAGTGGCACGAAAACTAAAAGTAAACATACTTGGTGATGTTTGTGAATTAGAGGTAATTTTTTTTACTTCTGTGCTTATATCTATTGTGTATTGTAAATTGAATTTTATACATGTAACACTTTTTATCAGCACTTTTTATCAATTTGTTATGCTTGAAAGTTAAAAATATTGATCTATATTTCATGTTATATTTATGTTCTATTGTTTGGGTGGAAATAAATTTGAATTCAATTCAATTCAATTTTGCATGCTTGATGCCTTTTTGTGCCACTGCATTTCGCTATTAAAGCGGCCTTATTCACACACAACAGTACATGTAAATCAAAACATGAGGTGAACGAACTGTAATCATGAATGTGACCTTTGACCTCCCATTTCTGAGTTGTACATCATCCTTCTAAGCCATAGGAGTGTGAGTGTGGTGCAGATACAGGGAGATTAGGTCTGCTTAGTAGTTGTATCATCAAAACGGATTAATAGGTGTCCCTGACCCTATGGGTGAGAACATGCACACTTTAGCCCACATGAGGGCGCTGTTCAGTGAGATCACAGACTTGCCGTCATCCAGGAAGAATGTGGGACCCTGCACACAAAATAGAAGAAAAGAAACATTTCTTCAAAAATATGTATCTTTACAAAAACTTAAAACATGAAGAATTATAACAATTATAATCATATCATTACAATCTACATTTAGTTGGGCACATCCTTGGCTCACAGATCTACACTTGTACAAGTTGAGCATACCTATGTAAGCATTTTCTATCTTAAGATTCGTCTTGTACTAAAATGACTGTGATACCATGAAAATCTGATCACATTTTCAATCTTCCTGAGCTAAATCCAAATGCAAGTCCTGTGGTATGTTCATCTAGTGTCCTACTACAATAAACTAGCAAATAATTTGTTTTTAAATCTTTACAAACTTTGAATCATTTTGATGGAAAATGAACTGTTAACATTTTAAGCAACAAGATGACATAAAGTCAAGAGTTCTGCATGTAGCGACTACCACATCATTATGATAAAGACAGACACAAGGATGGGAATATTTGTCTTCAAGAATATAAATTGGCAGATTAATATGACCCGTTTTAACCTATGTTTAACCAAATCTTTTTGGCATGGCTAGATAGATTTATAAGATTTAAAAAGTCAAAGTTTTCTTCATTACTCTATCATGATTTTTTCTCTGAAATTCTCAATATATTGTAAAACATCTCACAAATGCACATTCTTTCACAACTATAATTAGAAATAGATAGTTTGTTTCTACTGACCTGTATCCTATTAGCAGTCAGCAGAGAATGATGAACATCAGAATGACTTGGAAGGTGAGAACCTGTCACAAAGTCATGACCGGCTTCAAGGTCAAAGGTCAAGGATTCTCCCCGTCTTATCAGGTTATGATAGATGTCTTCTTGAAGCGGAGTAGGAGGGGCACACTTGGGCTGATCAGGGCTGTCTCATTAGAACAACATGTACAAAAATGCAAAGAAATACAGAAAACCCATGTTAGAGGTGGAATCATACTTTGAAAATGTATTTATTTACTAAAAGTCTCTTTTTGGGGGAGGGGGTATTTTAAAAAAGGTTGGCATTGTAATATGATTGTATAAGGTCAACTCATGAATGTGAAGGAGTTGGTGGTTATATTTGTATGTTTTTTTTTCCCCCACCAGTTCCAAGTACAGGCAAATAAACATGAGAAGAAAATACTAATAATCACTAACATCAAGATATAGTGACTACGGAAGCTTTACAATAACTCTAAAGTGGAATTAATCAAACAAATTACATGTTCAAGGATCTCTACTTGTGCCATATAAATCTTTATGTCAAATATGTAATTCATTTCCAAAATATTAAGAACAATTTCTTGTTAAGACTGTTTGACATAACATGGGCATATGGTAACTCTCTGAAAACTGATAAAATGTATTTTTGTCTGCATAAATAAGTGGCACTTTTTGTAGATAAAGGAAAAGCCTCTCATATCATGCTATAAATTCAATGACAAGACTGAGTTACCCACCACAATACTCTTTTTTTTTTCAAACTTACTTTTAACCCATCAAGTGAAGTAAAGTAAGGTGGGTTTTATTTTCAAAAGTCATGTCTTGATATGCGCAAAAATGTGATTGTTCTTGTTTCAATACAATGTTGACTGACCCTCAAGCCGTTAATAAAATATTTTTTTTAAAGTATAGTTAACAAAACCATTTGGAGAACAATTTTATTATTATATCATAAAAAGAAGATTCACTTCATTAAACCCCTTCCCATAGCAACTGAAAGAAAACAGAAACTGTTCCTACCCTTTGTTAGTTCCAGAAACGGCATTCCAAGCTGCAAGTTCTGCCTGGACAAGTGCATCTGATAGTGGAAGCTCTGAACCGAATCCACCTTCGTTGATAAGCCTCCAGGCTAGACTGAATAATGGAGCTACTATAGACTGGTAACCTCTTCTTATGGCCACTAGAGCTCCTACATAGCAAGAAAGGATCACCAGCTCACATCGCAGCCTGAAACACAACAGGAGAAACAAGGTACAAGATCATTAAAGAGCAATAGTACACTATACCCAAAGAGTAAGAAGTTTGAAAATAAACAAAAGTTAATTTCATATGTACCAAAACTGTACCTGATGTAATGCACCAAAGAGTAAAAATATTGATGATATCAAAAATCAGATTAAGACAAATAAAACCTTATCAACAAACACAAGAGAAAAGCAGATGTACAACGGATGAATGATATGCAGATCTTCCTCTGAAAATCTTGTCAAACATGGATTGAAAACGTCAGAATGCAAACGATTAGAAGTTGCCAGCAAAGAGAAGGGTATTCTCATCAATCTTATTATTTGCAAAAGGACTTACTGTGCCACACTCTGCATCATAATCCTATCTGTTCTGATACATCCCATTAGCTGCAGAAGGTCGTAAACATCACCCACTACCCAGTCAGATTCATTCAGTTTACCTGTAACAAAACAATAGGACAGAAAACAAAAATAAAACACTTGAATATATATGCATGATGTGAAAGATGTGTCTCACTAAATATGCATTGTTTGTTGAGAGCCAGAAGGGCATTAACTCTGTGTTAAAGTACTTGGATTAACGCCCTTATGGCTCCAAGCAGATGGTGTGTACTTCATGAAATTACATTTCACTCATATATATATATACAAAACGTGTAAAGGTTCTGTAATGCTGAAACTGAAAAGGTACCAATATATCCAATATGTAATAATGTAAGAATAATATTAGATTTAAATTTTTTTAAATATAAGATTTACAAGGTCGAATGACCAACGTGCGTTAATCAATTATCAAATGTACAGGCTTTGGAATAGCAGCTGGTCACTAACAAACAAACTTTATGCAAAGAAATAGAATGTATGTATCTGCTAGAATTAAAGGTGAAGAGGTTTTAGTAACAATTGTGGAAGCAGAAAATAAATGTTATAAATCTTTCCACTTTTGAAGAGTGATTCACATTTGTATTGGTATTTATTATAGGTAATAATTATTAATCTATGTAAAATGTATGGAGGGCAAATGGAAACTTACTCCTGATTTCTGGCAGACCCACAGACATTGCTACTTCTGGTGTAGAGGACAGTAAATAGTAGCAAACACACTCCCTCACATTCCCTGTATCTACCATGCTCTGGGCCTTCTCTCCGCAGTCTTCCAGAGGGAGAAAACCCGCCTGTGGGATCAGCAAAATACATTTATCAAATAAGGTGGATATTTACATCAAAAGTACTCTCTCTTGTATAGTTTTTACCTTCAATGTATGACGGAAAAATACATAGCAAGTGTACTATGAAAAATAACAAATACAGGGGAATAAAGAAAGAGAGAGAGAGGGGAGAGGGAGAGAGACAGAGAGAGACACTCGCACACAGAGGGGATACAGAGAAACATGATAAGCAAAACATATCTAGAAGGAAACAATAAAGACAGAAGAAGAAAGAGAGAGCTTTTTTGTGCAACAATAGTAGAAATGAGGAGTGAGAGACAAGAGAGATGACAAGATGATGATGGCTAAATATAGTTTGAGAAATATAATACACATAGACAACAAAGAACATTTAAGCAGGAAAATTATACAGAGGAAGAAAAAAGAGAGGACCTTATGACAAACAGACTGAAAGGCGGAAAGAAATTTAAAGGTTTATCAGGAGCAACACATTTTCACTTTATTTCCATCATTTAAAGCCCCTCTGCTCTAGTTTGGCCAGGATGGATTAGTCCTTCCTGCATGTTCACCTACAGGTTGTTATCTCATCAAATCGGCTCTCAATTAACATAAGAAAGAGGGGACCATGGGTGTCCAATGGTCACCAATTAGGCATTGTTTGCTATTTAGAGGGCACAAGTAGCTATGTGGGGCTTTAATGACTGTCTTTATAAAAAAAAAGTTCTAATGACACTTAAAATTTGAAGATTTGAATATATTTTACCTTTTCATGTATGTGGTTGATCTCTGCAGCACTACCGATACACCTTGCACATAGCTTGACCTTCATGTCATGGTTGCTAGGAATGTCTTCAATTAGATTGTATGCTAGATCCCTGTTAATAACAAGAAATGGTACCTTGGTAATTAGCAAGGTTAACTCCAAACATCTCACATGATTCAGGGTTAAGTGGAGATCTGTGACCCATTTCACAAAGCCTTTTTTCAACGACAAACAACAAAACTCAGTGACAAATCTGCTGATAACCAATCAGAAGCGAGGATATCACTAGCTTACATGTATATTAAACAAAGCTGTCATTTGTCACTGATGGCAAGATTTGTGAAATGGGGCCCTGGTAAGTGATCCTAGCGTATTGTCTGTTCAGAGCCAGCAGGGCACTAACTCTGTTAAAGTATATGATTTAATCCCATTCTGGCTCCAGACTATATTGATTTTATATATATGTGGCCAAAGCTGAAATGGCGACTCATGATAAGAATTGTACAAAATGCAGGATTGTCGTACACTGGTATTTTAGCAAACCTTTCAGATATTGGATTCAAATTCCTTGGGATCATGGATTCAATTTTTATACACATTTATCTTGTTCACAATATATCCAGATACAAGTGACAGAGCAAAATCAATCCAGATCCCTTTCCCAGATAGGCTATTTTTTAAATGGCCCACTCATTTAGAGTAATTTCTTTTTAATATAAAAAACATCTTGTGGAATAAGGCATTCAAATCCAAAGTGGAGTAAGAATAGAGTAATAGTAAGCAATACCATGCAACCTGTTTGAAACTCACCAGTTACCCTGTCCTTCACATCTTCTGGACAGCATCTCAGTTGCCATGGTAACTAGACTAGAATTCTTCTCTCCTTTCAGTGAATTTCCAATTGATATCACCAGCTCTAACTCATGGCCTCTGATTAACTTGGACAGGGCAAGCTGAAATAAAGAAAGAATGACTGGGGCTAATAAATTATCTTTCCACATGAAACACTCAATTGCATTCTCTTCTTTCCTACTTTGCTTGAACCTCCCTCTCTTGTTCTCTTTCTCTCTCTTTCTATCTCTCTCTTCAAAATTTGCTTCTTCTTTCAACTTATTTTTCAGCCTAAACATTAAAAGCCATAAGAATATCCTGCTTCTTAATAAAAACAAAGAGCCATTCTAAAAAATCTTAATTATGAGTGTTCTTTTTTTCATTCTTTTTCCATACCTCATTCTTAACATTTTTGAGCTTCAAATTTCATTAACATTCAAATACAAATCATGCTCTTATTTCCTAATAAAACTACAAAAGTTTGTAATACAATACTGTATGTAAGGCATTCATTCTGAATGGAATGGTTGAAGATTTACATGTAGATCCCTGGATGTTTTTCATAATCGTTTCTTAACATACCCATCCATTCACATACATGCAACAATGACTTTAAACTATTTAATTATCTTATCAGAAATCTGAGTTGCTTGCCTACCCTTGTTTGACCTGCAGCAAGATGACAGCAGGCCGCTAATACAGGTGATCCATTATGAAAGAACTTACTAGCTGTCAGCTCTGTTACAGATAGGAGTAATCTGGAAAATAGAAATTGGTAAAAAGAAATACCATATGAAGAAAACTGTATGGATACTTATCACTTTGTATCCTCAGGGAAAACAGCAATTTATAACTTAACAAAATCACTGATAGCATTATTCCAATCTTTATAATAACTCTAATTCAAGAATGGTACTTCCATAATCAAATGAATATCAGTTACTTTTCACTCATTGGTACCTTAAGTGTTGATCTACTTTATGTTTTTTTTCATGAGCATGTTAAATAACATCAATTCAGGCATAAAAGAAGCATACATATCGACCCTATGATCCATCACTGTCATCATGTTATAACCGCCTTCAATAATACACCCACCGTCATCATTATCATTACAAACAACATCACCACCATCACCAACGCTATCACCATAGGTATCACCAACGCTATCGACATCAACATCACCATTACCAATACAATTACTATTATTACTGTGATCACCATCATTACTATTTATACCACAACCACCACTACAATCATCATCACTCTAAAACACTTCTGAACCCTCTATTCTTAAGCAGCTAGCTGCACTCACCTGTTTGACTCTTCTTCCTCCTCATCCTGCAATCCATTCACTCTCTGTCCTGCATCTCCTCCCTTCTCATGCACCACTGCTCTCCCATTGACGACACCTCTGCCTGTATCCATGGTAACTGGGTCCTCACTAGCCACCTGCGCCACCAGGAGGGCATCGTTGAGCTGACCCCGATGGCAATAGAACTGGACCAGTTTACGGATGTTGTGGGTGATGAGGTAATAAGGCACACAATCTAGGTTCTCATCAGCAGACAGATTCTCTGCATATCTGTAACAAGTGAGCAAACAAGGAACAAGATGTATTTGACAATGACAGTAAAGACTCAATAGGAGCATTTAAACAAGTCTCAGAGAATTAGAAGATAACATTCGTCATTGAATTCAGTTTCACCCAAAGGCGATCAGAAGGTCTTCAAACACTTTCCTACTAGAGTGGGAGTATGGAATGCACGCTCCATGATGAACAAGCAAGCAGGGATCTCGGACTTCATCATTACTGAAAATCTTGATGTCCTTGCCATCACGGAGGCGTGGTCAACCGATGACAGCCGAGATAGTACAACCATTACTGGTATATGAAATACCGTACAGGACTTCAACTTTCTTTAGCTACCCCTTAGGGAAAAAGGGAGGTGGAATTTGTGTGATTCTCCACAACCTCACTGATCGTCAAGCCAATTTGAAACCTTATTCCTTTGACACGTTTGAATGTTTAGAAGTTACCATTAGGTCAACTCACAAAGATCTCTCTTTGCCATCTATCGACCTCCCATTCGCACTCTTGGTTTTCCCGCTGGCCATTTCTTTACAGAGTTTTCTGAATTCCTTGAATCTGCAACCTTACTCATGACCCATTAGTGTCAAGTGGCAATTTCAACATACATGTAAAAAAA
>BEXV01000470.1:132697-142750 GCA_003118195.1 Hemicentrotus pulcherrimus | reverse complement strand
CACGATCATATGCTCCTGGGGAGTGCTGCACAAAGACTAAGAATGATTTTAAGTAGGACTGAACTATGGCAGGCCATTCATGCCACCGTTTGCTCTTACAATTTACTGGCATTTTTCTCTCAAGGGACATACAAATCATGGTCCCAAGTATACAGAATTTATCTTTTTTGATAATAAAAAATATTATCTAAAGATCATATTGGTGAGAGCAAACAGTGGCATGAACGGCCTGCCATATTTAAGTCGAACTTAAAGTCAATCGACGTCTTTGTGAAACACTCCTCTGGTGTATTTCCTGAGTTTGTAAATAAACTCCTAAGTTAAAAAAAAACTGTTTAAGAGCTACGTATATAATTGTTAGAGGGGTGGGTAGGATGAACAACTAAATAAAGAATAGAACTTGATGATAATGAATCAAGAATCTTGAATGTTTGAGTAGCGATGATGATCAATGATAAATATTGATGAGAATATGAGATGTATCTTACCAGTAGTTATCAGCTCCACAAGAGGCTACTCGTCTTGAATCTTTGTGACACCATGCCACTGAGTAGATACTAGTACGCCCATGCTGGATAGGAAAGGATATATGGTATGCAATGTGTATGTAGAATATATGTGACTCTATTCATCTATTCATCAATGATACTGGTATGTCACCTTCTGAGTTGATGTGAGGCTTGAATTGTCTCTACATGCAGCTACATGTGTATGTTTGTATGTTGCTAAAAATGAAGTTCAAATTTTAATTTGATATGCAAATACTTGTAAAGGAATGAATGTTAGTAGTCCATCATCTATACGTTTTCTAACATTTTACCTTTGACGTAAAACTTTAATTTTAAATAGATTATATGCATAAACTTAACCCTCAAGATCCATCAATACTCGAGTAATTATAAGCTCTACATATAAAACTAAAGCTTAAAGAGGCATGTTTCCCCTATTCCAGAGGGCGTTCAAAATACGTACCCGCTGGCGGACGTTGCTAGCTGCCTATTGCACCAACACAATACGGCTCTTACGCAGATGGCATGTTATGAATGCCTGCACAATGCCGATTATCGCATACAATGTGCCGAAGTAATACCAATCGCAGTTCGGCTCTAAGATTCGGCTGCCGTTTCCACCCAGTTTCGTGACGTCACGATCGGCAGCGATTAGCTGGCTTGGCAAAGGCAGGCCAGGACGCGCTTTCTTTGATTGACAGCTGTATGCAAATTAGAAGTCGATCTTCGGAACCAAGATGGCGATGACTAGAGCAGCGATAACTAGACCGGCGGGAACATGCCCCTTTAAGCTCACTTCTCTCTCTCTCTCTCTCTCTCTCTCTCTCTCTCTCTCTCTCTCATAACTTCTCTTACCTCTTAAGATATTAAAATCAGGAGTATTATAATAATAATATATGAAGGAGATACCCTAAAGATTACAATGATTCAGTCCACTTTTCCCTTCCCATGCACAGGTGATGCCTAATACTTAATAAAATAATACAAATACAAATATGTTCCCTTCCCCCCCCCCCCCACAAAAAAAAGACGAAACTCAAAATGCATCTGCAGGTAAAAAGAAAAGTTACTTTTTTAGTAAAGTTACATGGCTCAAAAATGTGGAGCAACATGTGTAGTGCTTTGTTAATGCAAGGAGATGGCGCTCTATCAACTACCTTTTGGATTTGAATGGATTGGATAGGATAAGCGAAAGACATTACCATCCTACCGATCTTAATACGAACCTCTGTATATCTCTTAATGATCTTTCCCTTGGTGATGTCCCAGATGAAAGCTCCATTTCTTGAGGTTCCTGCCATCAAGCAGTTCAGATCAGCTGACAAGACAAAATAAAACATAATGAAATCACATGTGAATCAAACAAACAATAGGAAAAGTTATAACGGTTGGTACAATATCATCACTAAAAATTATCATCCTTTTCTATATGTAACATACATTACTGATGGATTATGAATACAAAGATCATTATAAGGTAAGAGAAATAGTAGAAAAGCTATTCATTATATCAAAAATCTTTGTATTCCACCGTTTTAAAATTTGCCAATGCCTAAACTTTAAAACAAAAATACACATGTGTTTTGCATGGTCTAAGATGGCACATGAAGTGCCAGAAAAAGGGTTAGTAAAAAGATTTTAACAATCTTATTATTTCGAGTAATTTTCCATGACAGCAACAACAAAAATGCTCAATCTACCCTGATCCAAGTCCATCTTGTTTTTTCTTCCCAATTCTTGATGGTAACATGGAGAAAGTAGAGGCAGTCTTAAAGATGAAGTTGAGGTTCTGGTCATGCGATTGCATTGTGAAAGAAACGGTGTGGAATCGACCAGAAAAGGTTGATCATCTAGCATATAAGAATTTGTGTGTATTGCAAGGTTCTGGAATCATCAAAATGATAAGAAATTTGGTAAAGTTACAAACACTGTACACAGAAAGATGTATATGGGACTACACGAACACGTGGCGAAAAAAACCTCCCCCCCGAGTTTTACGATAAACATGACATATTTAGAATATGAAGGCATTTGAAGAGCCATGCTTTTCAGGGAACATGTCTTATCTGATGTTCTTCTACACTTGCATAATAACAAATGATAAAGTTCACGAATTATTTTTCACCTCTTCCCAGAACTCAACCTTCTCTTTAAACAGACATTTCTTTACTATATACAAACAGACTATCAAGCTTTGATTCTCAAATCACACAATTGTAGAATGAACATCAATTTGGAATTTCATATGAATTAGTTTAGAATACAAATTTTCTAATATTTCAATTCACCTTTCAGAAAGAACACAAAATGTAGAGCTCTTAGTAAATTTGAAGAGAATGTTCTAAACAAAGGATAAAGTGATCACTACATATTGCAGCAAATATACAGAGAATAAGTGATGGTTATACCAAATATAGAACATAAGATGGATATTGTAGAGAATATTGAGTGTACACTTAAACACCACCTACAGACACTACAAATAATATGTAACGGTGCAGAAAAGGTAATTATAATTAAGTAGAGGGTATCTCACTCATTGGCAGACAAACTGCATACAATATAAATTCAGTAGAATTAATTCTGTATAAATGATTATGAGGTCCGAAGCTCCAATTACAAATAAAAGGGTGCTCTAGATTGGTATGAATTATTAGTTGTGGAGTGAAGACAAAAAGAATACCAGCAGTATATTCCAAGGGAATAATTGGAGAAGGTCATGATATTAAGAGGTTACTATCTGGGTAACGGGAAGGAAAATTGTTCAATTAATTGCTTTGAACAGAATTCTCCAATTCAAAATTAATCTTTTAATTCTCAATTTGAATAAACTTTGAATCATGCATGGCAAAATAATAAAATAATACATCAGGTTCATGTAACTTTAGAAGCGCAACTGTTATTTGCCAATAGTTACTGTTACTTACAATGCAAGATTATAAACACGGAAAAGATATTATTTGTTATTTACATGTATCAATTCGAAGTTTTAGGGAATGACATTTACAGAGAATGTTTTATTTAAAATAAAGATTATTATAGACATTTTTTATGAATATCTACAAATTAATGATATAATAAATTAACTGATATTCAGGTACTTACACAACAATTGGTTTTCCTATCAACCTTTCATCAAATTTATGAAGTATTAAATATATATGTTTGTTGGTCAGTTTTGGGGGTTATTCATTTTACAATTTATAACTAAATATTTCATGAATTTGATGAATGGTTGATTTGAAACTTAACTGTTGTAAAACTACTTCATATTATTAAGTTTATATATTATTATATCATTTATCTGTGGATTTTCATTAAAATGTCTGTAATAATCTTTTTAAAAATTCTGAACTTTCTGTAAATATCTGTGGCGTTCAAAACTGACCTATGGCAATTTTTGTTAGGGTAATGTGCATTAGTTACCTGTGTGTCATTTTACACCTTTCCCAATAATAAAGCAACAATTTACTATTATAACTACATGTTGTAAGTGGATGCATGGACCAGATGTTTTATGGAATTAATCAGGGTAGTGCTCACCAGGTGCCCATGAGATAGAGTATATGATGCCTTCATTGCCTGGTGAGGAGTCTACAGCTGTCCAGGAATTAATATTCCATACCTTAATTGTTCCATCAAATGATGCGGTCGCTAGGAGATCAGGGTTATCAGGCTTAAACTTGCAGTCAAAGATAGTCTCTACATGGCCCTATAAACAGTGACAAAATACATACATGTATGTTGACCTTGCAATCAAAGATAGTCTCTATGTGACCCTACAAACAGTGACAAAACACATATATGTATGTTGACCTTGCAATCAAAGATAGTCTCTATGTGACCCTATAAAAACACATTCATGTTTGTTGAACTTGCAGTCAAAGATTGCATGTCATAACATATTATGTTGAACTTGCAGTCAAAGATAGTCTCTATGTGACCCTACAAACAGTGACCAATCACAAACATGTATGTTGAACTTGCAGTCAAAGATAGTCTCTACAGGACCCTACAAACAGTGACAAATCAATACATGTATGTTGACCTTGCAGTCAAAGATAGTCTCTATACGACCATACAAACAGTGACAAATCACAAAAATGAACTTGCAGTCGAACTCTTCACCTATTAAGAGAATTCATGTTGCATAATAAACGGCTATGCAAGTGATAAGAACTCACCAACTCTCTTAGGAAGTCCCATCTTTTTTTGCCCAGGTCATAAAGCCCCACCCCTCCATCATCAAAGGTACATACAGCATGACCGGGTGGGAGAGCATAGGACATGTGATGATCATTGGTTCGTCTAGGAGCTACTGCTTGACTGGTGGATGATACATGATTACTGGTATGAGACGGTGAGGAGGAAGAGGAGTCATCATAGTCACCGGTACCATGGGGTGATGCATTGAAGACACAGAGGGAATGAAACCCGGTGGATTTCAGTTTGAGACTGAGGATAGGCGTGGGCTTCGAGACGTTCCACAGACGCAGGACCCCTTGATGCGCATCTGGAGAAGAGGATAAACAAGATTACAGAAATTCTGCAAAAATAATACACAACAAGCTACAAGAGCAAGAAAGCTACCGGTTAACAAGTTTATAAACAAATTGGTTGTTTCCTGCACTTTTCAATTAATTATAGTGTATTACAGCAAAATTTGATAATATCAATTACAATATCATAGCATGTATTCAATACAATATACTGCAAAGAGCAAATAAAGGCAGTAACCTGTACCCCTGTTAGTATGATTCCAATGAATGCTGTTGTTTCTTTTTTTTTATTACTACACATCTTACGGAACCAACATTTCTCTTTCGTATCAGTCATCATTCAAAAACAATCATGTTGAATTTCATTAACTTTATTTATCATATTTATCCTATTTTATTACAATTATTTTTTGATATTTTATTTTTCTTTGTTAGCATGATTTCAACCGTTTCACAATTCAGCCACTGGCAGTGGTGAAATGTTAATCAAACCTTCAATCAATCAATCCCACACCAGCCTTGCATCCACATGATCGAGGCCTAGCTGTCTTCATCTGCTCGAGTTTGCCATATAGCCCACTATTTCTGATCCTGGAATTTAGCCAGATCACGAAGTAGCTGGCTATTTGGCAGGAGAAGACGTAATAGTGGGCTTCTTGCTCAGGAAATCTTCCCAAGATAATTTGGGCTATGATGACCTACCTCCTGATACAAACATGCCTGGAGCCGAAGGAACCTATGCCATGGTGCGTACACTGGAGGCTGTACTAGGTAAGATGAAAGTCATGATGACCTACCTCCTGATACAAACATGCCTGGAGCCGAAGGAACCCATGCCATGGTGCGTACACTGGAGGCTGTACTAGGTAAGATGAAAGTCATGATGACATTGATTGACACGCTGTCAATCATCCTCATTTCACCCTGCTCGTTGATGACCAGAAGATAATCATCCGATAAGGGATCCCATTCCAAGGCAACCACTGGATCATCTTCATCTTCATCCTCAGATTCAGGCTGGAGAACATGCTTGGAACACTTCTTACCTGAACATAGGATGAGATTTCAAACAGATAAATAGAGTAGCGTTAGAAATGATGTGGAATTCTACAATAAACAAATATCTGAGTCAGACTGAAGAAAAATAAACCCCAAATTATACACATGCATGGTGTCATCATAAAGCCTTCCCCAGATTCTCACTTAGGCTAGAGAATGTGTTTGGAACATAATTAACTGGATGTTCATGTCAATGTATGTAAGAAGAGTTTAGCAGAGTATTAATCAATACTTTTCACAAAATATGATTAAAAGCACAGACATACACATGATGCAGTTTCTTTAGAGATTACATAACATAAGCATTATCTAGGTATTCCCAAGAAAAGAGGGACATTCTTCTCAAAAGAACCAGATCACAAGTGCTTCTCCACAACCAATTAATACCATCATCTATTAAAAGTGTCAAAGGAAAAAGAGAAATGTCAGCCTACTCCAATATATCTGCTTACTTGTGAAGCCATTTAAGACACAACACAGAAAGATTTGATACAGCACTAATCATCACAACAATACACATAAGAATGCTGTGTATTTATGTTGATTGCTCAGCCAGTTATTGAAGAACTAAACTTCAAAAAGAAATGTAAGATATCAGGTAGTAGGCTTCCAAAAAAATGTTGCAGCAATCTGACATTTCTGATTGATCTTACATTGATTCAGAAGAAGTTAGACAAAGATGAATTTATGTGAGAGAAGGTGGTATTTGCAGATTGATAAGCTCTCAAATAAAATTATTAGCAAAATTTATCAGAGCTCTAACAGACAAGTAAGTCTGTAATACTGACAAATAGAGGTATAAGAGACTCAAGCAAAGTTCATTTGTATCATCACTTCATGACTATCATAGCTATGAGAAAAAAGGTTACCGGTAGTTGAGGCCTACAATGTACATCATAGTAATGCTGAATGTTTCAGTTAGTGAATAAAAAGAACAGTAGCACGGTGTAAAATGGCTCTAGAAAAGAGGTAACCAAATACAATCACCATTGAGTAACTTAACTGCTCAAGAGCATTTAATTTCAGCTTGAATTACTCATCTTCTAGCAATAAAGCTCCTAGTGTACTAGGTACATAGAGTTCTCGAGTAGAAGAGAAAAGGATATTGTGTTGGTGCCACCTGCCCAACTGTGTAATTTATTGGCATCAACAAAAATAAGTAACAGCAAAGAGGCTTGCATTATGCATGTCTTCAGTTCAATTAAAGGAAACCCCATCCGAAGATTTAAATTGTTCTGAGAGCTTTATTGTATTCTTGCCCATCAATCTACAAAGTGTACGAGAGAGGTATTAAAGCAAAAATAATGAACATCTTCTTGATAATGTGATGAACAATGCGAGGTCATTTATCAACTAAATGTATTAAAAGTTATGGATGCTTCCTCCCAGGTGAGTTTGGTGATGAAGCATTTAATTCATATTCTTGCTATTATCCTTTGTACTGCCAGAAGCAGAATTGCATAAATAATTTGGCGCTCTTCTGGGGTGAAGGTTTCTCATAAATGAAATAGATTTGTGAACTGCTACATTTCATTTTTCTAAATAAATGACTTGCAATTGTTACCAAATATGATTTTTACCTTCTCATCTATGATTTTCCCTCATTAAAAAGTAAAAATTTGCTATTGAATTGAAAGGGCTTTCCAACTAAAGCTTGGTGCATGATACATCTATAAATTCGCTTGGTACTTCAAATCAAGAAAATGGCTGCCCCAATTTCATGCTAAAAGGCATTACATCATGCCAAGAATATCTTAATTTATGTACATGTACATCTCTTTTACACTTTTGTGAGGAATTCTCATTTTTGTAGAATACATGTACCTACACTTATTCTTTAGGGTGAGGTATCCTTTAAGTTGTATGTTCAGTATTTATGAAACATTATCTTCAGACATGTATTAGTTTGTGCGCACACTGAGCATCCCCTGGGTTGGATACATGTACAATGTACAATAATACGCATGTAGCTAGTACTAGCTACCATTACTTATCAAATATATTTCTGATGTGTATAGAAGAACTTTTCTTGTTCACATCAGACTGTCCAATATGCAATGTGTTGATGATCGAAGTTGTCAGCTCATTTCGTCATACATCAAAAGGATTAATGCAGCAATAACAATTCTGTAAATACATGTCAAATACAAAATGCAAAGCTGGAAGGAATTCTTGATAACGTTGAAAATTCAACAAAACAACCTGCCTACTGAACATGTACATGTACCAGTGAATGTATGCATACATTTTTTTCTTGTAACATGTACTGATGTAGAATAGTTTCCATTTCACAATTTTCTATTCAAACTTAATCAGTGTCATTTGGTGGTTTTTCATCCAATATGACGATTAATTCACCTACTTGTACTTTATCTCTTTGTTTATGAAACATTAAGCAAAAAAAAGAATGTATTCTTTATTCATTTCTACCAAGTCAGCGCGCAATTATTACTTCAGGTAAATGTACTTTTGAATTCAATTGAATTGATAATGGTTTTATTGAGAATAAAAGAACGATGCATCGCGGCCTAAACGGCCAAATTGAGCAATGTTTTACAAATGTAAAATACAATACCGGTACTTAAAAACATTCATATCAAATAACATCAAAATTAATGAACTGAACTTGAATGCAGTGCAGTGAATTGGGTTATCTAATCCGTTCCATACTGAGGATAAAATGATCAATATTGACTGCAATTCATGTTTGCTCTGACACAAAACAAACTCTTAAGGAATATTTGTAATCACAATCTAATGTTCTTGGCATGTATTTAATCAATACTAAAGTATACTTTGCATGTAATGTCAGAAATGTGGTATTTTACTAAGTTTATAGGGCCCAGACAAAATTTCCATGTACATGTACCTTGCGGACAAGGAATCAGTTTCATGGTATTAAATCAATAATGAGCATATTGCAGTCAGACATTTTGAAAGCCTTGAAATGGGTCCCATAATAAGACTCAACTGTGCACACACAAAATACACAAAATACATGGCTTTCAATGCCATGATACCAAATTAACTATGATTTTATGCCTTTTTACCTAGCCAAGATAAATGCCGCTAAAACGTTAACTATTGGATTATTCCACACAGTGAATTGAATAATCCTAATAATGGTCCTTGTCTCTGCATACTTAATGCCCACCTATCAATACAGTACCATGCTGCATGTTAAAAAGCATTACTGAAGGAATACTTTGCCTTGAAATGTCATAGTCAATTTGTCCTGAGTTCTAGCCACCTTCTGGGGACCTAATTCTGTTACCCTATCTGTGATATCACTATTTATAGATGCCTATTCATCCAGAATGGCTGTCAATTTTATTCTGCTCCCAAGATACTAGTACGGTAATCTTTAAAGACTTCCCTAGCCTATCTGTAAAGAGATGCCATAAAGCCCCCAGGCATCCACAATCAATACATGTGGATTGCTAGTGGAAAAGGGAACATCTGGAATCAAACAAACACAGCTGTAAGCTGATTTTGAGACAATCTTCAATCGTAAGATTCATTATCTGATCATATTGGGTATAATTGCAAAAAATAGCATATTGGAATCTCTATGAGGGGATAAAATTGCCATGCAAAGGATGTTTAGTAATGTCTGAACTGTGTTTTAATATAGTTTGTATTCCACAAAATGAATAGCATACTACATGTACTTTAAAAATTATTGATATTGCAAACTAAGTAATGCAAAAGGCACAGCAGGGGTTCATTACTTGTGATATTACAAAAGAGATATAAAGAAGATAATGAAGACACATGCCTGATCACTGTCTGCATAATTACTGAAAGGGTGCATTTGTTCCGCAAAGATGTTACTTTTAAATGTACATGTAATTATTTCAGCTTACCCATAGTTCTTAAAGGTAATACAAAGTTTTGGGAAATTTTGAAAATTTGGTGGATAATGATTCTTTACAATTTTGATATATTTGGATGCCCCTGTGGATGTATAGTAAGCACTAAAAAAA
>BEXV01000470.1:99058-114670 GCA_003118195.1 Hemicentrotus pulcherrimus | reverse complement strand
CCCCCCCCCCCCCCCCCCCTGCACGGAGCGCTACATCGGTAAAATGAGTAACATCAGCTCAGAGGACTGTGATCTAGCGCCAGCTACGGTGCATATATGTCAATAAGCTGATCAGCAGCTAGCTCCGTGGCAAATCCAGATCGAGACTGCACGTCAAGGTGACTAGTTAACCGTATTTTCTCTTCTTTTGGGTAATTTTAACGTGTTAGTGCTTACAGAATGTATTATTGAAGATGCAATGATAATGCTAACGTAAATATGAAACTAAATTTATACTGGCTGTCGGTATTTTCGGCAGTTTTACGTATCGAGTTGGTTCTTCTCGACTATATTTTGACGAAGAGTGACATCAGTCGTCGCTGCCAACCAAATAAAGCAACGTGTATTGTTGATAGCCGCCGGGAGCTCTGGCGATCCGATGAACAAGTGTGCCGTGGTCCGCCCTCCGTGACACACCGAAGCCGCTACCGACCGTCCCGATGGCATTTTCTCTGATCAGTGTTAAACTTGATTATTATTGGTATTATATGGCAGATATGCGCTTTAAGGTGATGTATTACTTAATGACAGCTAGCGATCTGAGACTAGACTATTGTGTCGAACGTAAAAAAAGACTAGAGACAGTAGGGGCGCTGGTCCGAGAATGAGGATCGTCCTCATAAACAAGGATATCCTCATAAACAAGGACAAAATGTGTCCTCAAAAATAAGGGTTGTCTCCATTTTCGAGGACGTTTTTTTTCATCGATGCTCTGGGGGTTTCATGTTACAGAACGGCCCTCTGCTCTGGCGATGCCAAAAATGGATTCCCCAGGGGAAAATAACCCTAGTTCACCGTCTACTTTTATGGGTTGTCCGTCTTCCCAAGGATTTTTTGCTCATAATGTGAAGGTCTCTGTACAAAGTCAATGTAAAATGCATCAAGAAAATCATTGCAGAATCCGTTTTTTGCATCGCCAATGCTCCGATCAAAAATATGAAACGTCTGCGAAAATGCAGACGGTCCTTATTTTTGAGGACGCATCGGTCCGTGTAAAAGAAGACGATCCTTATTCTCGGACCAGCGCCCCTACTGTAAGGAGGGGGTAGATCTAATTGACCATCACCAGTTTTCAGCCGATCCGTTGGATGCATGGTAAAATCCCTTTAATTTAAAATACATCGCATAATAGCATATCACATATCCCACACATACCAAACCATGCCAGAGTCACTGAAGAACCACATTTGCAATGCAAAATATATCCTAAAAATATCACATTTTAGCGATGTAATCAG
The DNA here is from genome assembly GCA_003118195.1 of Hemicentrotus pulcherrimus. Taxonomy (NCBI): domain Eukaryota; kingdom Metazoa; phylum Echinodermata; class Echinoidea; order Camarodonta; family Strongylocentrotidae; genus Hemicentrotus; species Hemicentrotus pulcherrimus. Next base: position 113,393 of record BEXV01000470.1, on the reverse strand, counting down.
CGGTCCCGCTACCCGAATTTGAAAAATCTGGTATCTTGTCTGTAAGAAATATAGGTTCCATAAAATGAGCTTTATTTCAAGTATTTTTCAGATTTTGTGCGAGTCGCAAGCTCAAAAATATTTCATTGCATGTATTAATAGGGTGTCTTAATGATTTTTCAATTTTCAATTTGGGATCGTTTTTCACCATTTTAGTTTGATATTTGAATTAAAAATGTAATCAGAATACTACATTTCAAATTTCAAGTCTCATCGATGTTTCTATCAAAAGATACAGCCCCTCCAAAAAGCTGAAATATTCATATCGATTTGGTCAGAATCGACGAAAAAGACGTAACCGCAGAGTTATGTTGTTTTGCTAAATTTAGCCAAACAGCTGTATCGCGCGATATGCAAGCGTATGCATAGCGTACGCATGTCATGCGCAACTTGTAGCTTGAGCCACGCTGTCTCCGCATTGACTAGTATGGGAGGAAATCTTGCACACTCAAACCCGGAAGTGAATACACGTTATAGTCAATGGCAAAATAGCGGAGACAGCGTGCACGTTGTCTACGCGATATTGCCATTGACTATAACGTGTATTCACTTCCGGGTTTTTGTGCGCGAACGGCTTCCCATACTTTCACTCACTGTATCGTTCGCCCGCGTAAATGTTGCGCGATGTAACCATGGTTTGGATTGAGCGGAGCTCACGCCTCCTTAATTAGCTGATCCAACAAATATGGGAAAGGGTATTTTTAAACTGTTGGGGCAAATGATCTCTTGGGGCCAGCGAAAAAAAAAGTGCATACATATTTTCCTGACGTTTAGCCCTACTTAAGCCGCGGGGGCGCAGCTTAGGAAAGTGGCAAATTTTGGAGCTAGGATGCAAACAACATTTCAATCGCTGTTTTGACCAAGATTTTTTTTAGAATTTCGGGTTGCGCCCCTATGGGGAATATGGAGAAAAACCTGCTCTTTCATATGACACCTCATTTATTAAGTTTGACCTTCAGGATCACAAGCCCCAAAGGTTTGAATTTCAATTTTTTTCATAAAATCATTGACCAATTTTCATGGTCGCGCAATGCATGTAGACTGCATAGGAATGTGTGCAATCTCAATGGGAATGATTTTAGCACACAACATTAGGTGCGTGATCAGACACCCTAGTATTAAATCAATGCAGCCTGACACCGCAACGCATACACGATATAATCTCTGTCCAGTTCAGATTCCAATTCCTGATCACCGCAGTACTAGTTTTCGGCATGGTGAGAACCGGGGAGCTCAGGCGTGGAATACCTGCTCCGTCCGCTAGTGCTATACATGTAAATCAGCGCAGAAACAAACGGCACGCGCTTCCTATTGACTTTGTACATGCGACCGATAAACTGGTTCACTATGCTGATAACTGCCTCCGAACAGTGAAAATTGAAATGAATATTGTCATGGCAATTCATGGTTTTTTTTCTGGGATTCTGTTTTTGTTTAAATAATAATAATGTTTGCTTCATAATTTGAACAAGAAATGTGGCCGAAAAACCCCTCCTTTACTCTACTAGCCTACATCACACTAAAATGCACAGACGTCTGTGAGCTTTGCAGCTTGCTCCTCTAATTGCTCGAGTCAAGTAGCACCATCCTGTAAATCGCTTTTCATGAAATCTTGATTTCAGAAAATTTGGCTTTACATAAACTAACACGTGTTTTGTTGCGGTATCGCAGCGAAACAATTTGAACTTCAATGAACTTGGAAATAGGAAGAGAGAAAAAAACATGCATTTATGATTGGTCCACATTATTGGACTAAATAGTGGCTTGTTGTGTGTACGTGTGGAGTGAATGAGTGGTTTCCAATGTATTTAATGATAATACTTTATTTCATGAGATTTCCACTGCTGCCAATGCTATCGTCTTTATGTGTGTAAGGTGTTTGTCATGTTTGTGTAATAGATCTATTAAAGGTATAGCTATAACCATTTCAACAAATCCTTCAGAAAGATCTTGACCAACTCTGCCTTTTAGGATAAAACCTGGTAGATGAAATTTTTCCTAAGATTAAAAAAAAATTAAACCTAAATCTTGTTCATAAGCATATACAGTTAAAAATAAATTTGATGAAAATGACTCACATACCTAACTAGGAGCAGAGTTGTTTCAAAACCTAAAGTAGAATAAACATGTTGATCATAGAACAGCTAAAGGCTTTGTTAAAACATAACTTGAACAAGTTTGCAGAAGATATTAAATCGGTAGCATATATTGTTCCCTTGTCAGACCGTCATTGGAATATTGTTTATCAGTCTGGGATCCCTGTACTAATGACCTCATATCCCAAGTTGATGCAGTGCATAGAAGGGCTGCCAGGTTTGTTAAGAATGACTATGGCAGGCAGAGTAGTGTTAATTCCATGTTGGTAGATCTTGGATGGAGTACATGTACAGTACATTTGCTGAAGGAAGGAGGATTGCTAGACTAAGCACCTCCTTCAAAGCTCATGAAGGGTACCTCTATGTTCTAGAGTATTGTAAGACCTGCTTCACCCTGTGGCTCGTTTAGGTAACCAGAAGATCACGCAACAAGTCATATATAGTGTAATTAGCTCTAAAACAAAGATTTCTTCAATTATTTATTCAGTTATCCATTCCATTCAATGAGAAACATAAAATAGATACCAGTACCAGTATAGACTAAAAAAAAAAAAACATACATCACAATTACATTACTCATTACTGAGGGAAGAAGTATGTTTAGAAGGATATCTTAATATTGACAAGGCAAGCTATTTCTTAGATGCACAGTAGGATGTTCCATGCTTTCTGTGCAGCCATTTTAAAATGTTTAAATGAGTTTTATCATTTCTGACCCTTTAACTATCAGCCCTCTTAATGGAAGATTTTCTAATCAAATCACAGTGGTTTAAATTTACTGTCTATTGTTTGCAAATCTAGCATGTATCAAGGGTCAATATATTGAGCACTAAGAGTGCAGGTCAGATAAAGTACACGAGCTTGGTCACTGATCACTGGAATTGTCTTTTGTTTTATCAAAGAAGCAATGTAATCTGAGAGATTAGGAGTCTTTAAGTGTACTCTCCAGGGTCTAAAGTGCGACTGCTGATTAATTATATCACTGTCATATGGTGATACATGTGTATATGATCTGATGTTAAGTAGGACACTTCTAAATGAGAAAGGGTGGAATCATTTAACCACATTCCAAATCCCCATTATTCTTTTTTCAATAGGGGTTTGTGATTTCTCTTTTGGTAATGTCATTGACTCAGTGTTCATGTTAATGTTAATTTAGAGGTCTAGATACAGAATGTTTAGGCTTATATGCACAAGGCACTCGTAATTTTGAGCACTGTCATCATTGTATTTATTTCTGATTGTTTTATTAGAGCCTAATTTGTTTACTGGATCAAAGATATCAGGGCAAAATCTCAAGTAACGGCTGTACATGTAAATACATGTTCGGTGATATCCCATTGAAACATGTATAGCAAACAATTGAATGGAATAGAGGTGAAGTTGTACTTGCAGATGTTTGATGAAACAATTCTTGGCGCTTTCCTGAATCTGTTTTAAAGAAGGAAATAATTACGAAGTTTGACTTTTAAATCACTATGGAGTATAGTTTACGCTTTCATATCTGGTGCTTTTTCAAATGATTACTTGATTTTGATCATTAACTATTCCTTTCGATACTTTCCTTTATATCCCTGTAGGATAAAAGCAGATGGCTGTATGTGATTAAAAAGGAATGGTATTAGATTGATCCATTGAGTGCCACACACAGCACCCTCGCTGGTTATTCAACAGATTGATCAGGAATTATCAGGAGACACTACCTGAACAACCTGTTCTAGAAGCTCAGTGATACAGCCCATATCCAGCCAGGAATTGCTGTTAAACAAGCCAAGAAGTCTCCTTCTCAAGCTAAGAAGCCTATTGAACAAGCCCAAAAGCCTGTATATCAAGCCCAAACTACAAACACACCGCACAAGATGGGGAGGAGAGTGAGAACTGTACGAAGGTGTGCAGCGTACCTGCACCTGTTAAGCTGTCTCATGTTTGGTCTATGCTCACTAGGACTAGCCTATGCACATGATGAATCTCAAAGTAAAGAACAAAGGCCAGTCCAAGGGGACCAAGCCGAAGCAATGGTCGCTGGTGAATTAAAAGTAAGTACATACATGGGCACTGTTTACAAAGAGTTGATATCAATCCCAATTATGTGCATAAAAGATAGGAGACTGCAAACTTGCGATTGATTGGAGGACTTGCGATTGGATCAATAGTAACTCTTTGTAAGGCTGGGCCCTGGGATGGGGAAGCCTGTTACCTTATGATTTATTTCGTAATGTTATAGAGTTGAGAATGGCAAGCTGCCAGCCAAGAAGGCAAGAAGGCAAAATGTCTCGCTGAGTAATATTGATGGTTACTTTCATAGCAGGATTAGAAGATGAACTAAAGCACAACAGGACATTTGATAGAAGATTGTTCTTTTTCATGTTTATGGCAAAAATAGTATTCTTTGTTATTTTAAAATGCTGATTTAAAATCTATATCGTTCATTAGTTTCCCATACTGTATTTTCACAACAAAGTAATTATAGCCATATACATTGTATGTGAATTCAATTTGTGATTGATTTCTCTATTTATTTGAAGTATCATTACTCTTTGCGTTAGTTATGTGGCACGAAAAGTCATGTCCAGAACACAAAATGTGCCTTTTGTGTTCCATACACGTCTTTCCATACTACTTCATTACACTATTAAACCTACCTGATGGAGATTTGAATTGGATCATTTCATCTCACTTTTTGCCCCTGATCTGCAGGACAATGACATCATAGTGAATGAAGATAAAGGCGAAGGAGGTTTGGATAGTCCTGGAGAGAAAGGAAGAATGGACATGACCTTCTTCCATGCATTCGTTGCATCGCTGTCTGTCATCATCGTCAGTGAGCTAGGAGATAAAACATTCTTTATCGCAGCTATTATGGCTATGAGACATCCTAGGATCACAATCTTTGCTGGTGCCCTTAGCGCTCTCGCTGTCATGACTGTCCTTTCAGGTGGGTTCATATTGATCAATGCTTTGCAAGGGATGTAGAAATCTCAAGCATATCCTTGTAGCTAGCTTTGAAGCAGAGGGTGCTCAGTGGGGTAAAGTTAGCCCTACATGTACAGTGTATGTTAGATACAGCAGGCCTGATAATTACCTGATTTTTTAAATTTGTTCCCGATTTTCTTCTTAATTTTTTTTCTTTTTCTTTTTCTTTTCTGTGATTTAAAAAAGAAAAAAGAAAATCCTGATTTTATCCCAATTTTCCAGATTGCATGCCATCATGCAATTCGCTCTCTTGTTTTAAGCCGTCTGGATAATGCCAATTCCCTGTTGATTAATATAAATGTTTTTGATATTGATAGACTTCAATGAATCCAGAATCGTGCAGCCCGTATTATTTCAAATGCATGGAAATATGATCATGTGTCTCCCTTGTTTAAACAACTACACTGGTTACCTGTTCATAAGAGAATAATGTAGAAAATTTCACTATTTGTTTATAAATCCATGTACAACCTTATCCCATCTTATATTTCTAGTCTGTTTTGTCCCATCCAGCCATCAAGATACTCATTACGTTCAAGGTCAGACCCCCTTCTTCTGCAAATCCCCTGTATCAATTCGAAGAAGGGTCAACAAATATTATTTTTTCTGGTCCCACTATTTGGAATAGTCTCCCTTTAAGCCTTCGTTCCTGCACCTCAGTCGCATCATTTAAAGGTAAAGACCAGTATTGGAAACGCCCCAATTTCAAAAAATGAAATGGGAGCTCTCATTACCAATCATGTGAAAGAACATGTTTTGACTGATACATGATGATAAAAAATTTGCCGGGAAACCGCCTACTAATTCATATATTTGGAAAATTGGTTTCTCTCATGGTCTGTGAGAGATACAGGGTAGTCCCATATACATCTTTCTGTGTAACTATAGTGCTTGTAACTTTACGAAGAATGGGCCAAATTTCTTATCATTTTGATGATTCCAGAACCTTGCAGATGCTTGATGCTAGATGATCAACCTTTTCTGATTGATTCCACAACGTTTCTTTCACAATGCAATCGCATAACCATAACTGGTCTTTACCTTTAAGAGAAATTTAAAAAGCCATTGTTTTCTTTGTAATCGTTATTAATTTTGTTAGAGTGTAATGCACTTGGAGAGTATATAACTGTATATAACTATTCTATTTTTTATTTTTGAAATGTTAATCGCCTTGAGCATGCTCATGTAAAGGCGCTTTATAAATATTAATATGTATGTATGTATGTATTTTCTCTATTCTTCCTTATTTTTCCCCAATTTTCTTACGCAAGAGGGGGGAATGTTGTTCGATGGATACAGTCAAACCTGTCTATAGCTACCGTCCTAGGGAAACACAAAAAGTGGTCTTTGAAGACAGGTTCCTTTGGTACATGTTTCAATGAGAAACCATTTTCAAGGGAAACCAAAAATGTGGTCTTTGTAGACAGGTGGTCAGGTAAGACTGTACCTGTATAGAAAGACTACCTCTCTATTATGACTTAATTTTTTGTTTCCCTTAAAAGTGGTTTCTCATTGAAAGATTTACTAAAGGAACCTGTAAATGAAGACCACTTTTCATGTCTCCTTTGAGTGGCCTTTATATACAGGTTTTACTTTACAACTGTAATGGGTGATGATTGTTGTTGATTGATAGCTTCATGTACTAGAACACTGGCTTGGTTTTGAACCCTTGACCTCCATGCATGACACAATGAGATGATATGAACACCATAGCTTGTAGTATAAACTATCTGAAAAAAATCAATTTATATTCGTTCACAAAATTGTCAAAAATACAAGTTCGTTGACACATTAATGCATGTAAACTTAAATACATGTGTTTTAATGGGATGTCATTGAGCTTGTATTTATGAGGCTGTCCACACCGCAAGGAGTGACCGTGGGCGGACCGTGGATCGCGCTATCGTAGTGCGACCCACAGTCCGCCTATTGGCATTTGGCGGATTCACACCGCAGTGAGATAGCGCGGTCTATCGTAGCACCCCCTTTTTTTAGTATGAAATTCCTCGCTTGTAGAACGATGACTTCCGGCATGCTATTGTAGCTCGGGTTCACACCGGCAGAGATAGCGCGCACTAGACCGCGCTATCTCTCGTGGTCCACCCCCAAGAGGTGCTCCAGTGGCAAGCCATTTTGGCTCGCCGTGGCTCACTGTTGGGCGGACCGAAACGACATTGTATCTTCCACACCGCACCGGTCTGAACAGCCTCTATGACGGTTTTGTAAAATGCTGCCCTGTACTTCAGACTGAATTTATTCAATTATGATTCTTTCACATTCATGTTCATTCTTTTATGAACCCACAAACTTGGTTTTGAAATAAAGTTATTACTTGTTCATTTTGTTAATTTCCAATAGCTATGCTTGGTTATGTAATGACCATCGTTCCCCGTAAGTACACCTACTGTACTACGCATGTAAAGTTTAATTCACGGGTTGTTTCACTGGGATGTCGTTTAGCTCATACTTCTGACGGTTTTGTAAAATGCTGCCCTGCACTTCAGACTGAATTTATTTAATTACGAGTCTTTCACATTCATGTTCATTTGTTTATGAACCCACAAACTTGGTTTTGAAATTTTAAGTTATTCCGTGTTCATTTTGTTCATTCTCAATAGCTATGCTTGGTTATGCAATCACCATCATTCCCCGTAAGTACACCTACTACGCTTCTACAGTTCTCTTCTTCATCTTTGGTATACGCATGCTGCGAGAAGGGTGGAGCATGTCACCGGACGAGGGACAGGAAGAGTTAGAGGAGGTACAGGCTGATTTAAAACGCAGAGATGAAGAGGTAAGACATGTTTGATTGCCCTCTACTAACCACCACAGATAAATGTACCCTAGTTCTAAATCTAACCTTTTTCCTCTTTTGAAAGGGATCCGGTAATTTTGTCTCAGTTTCTGAAACAAAATTCTGGATTTAGCTCATGCTGCAATGATAATTATAAACCTTTAGGTCAGTCAGGAACCCTGTGACTTTTACAAGCCTACCGCCTGTCTGATTACCAAGATATTTATGATTGTAATTACACATTTTAAAAAATAACACTACAGTCTATTGGGGAAAAGCAGTATGGTAAAACCGGTCACTCAAAGATATTCACTTTTTTGAGGCACGTCTTGATCATTTTGAAGCGCAAGTTTTTTATGGCTTCAATATTACACCATATCACAGACACTGATAAGATGTAGGGCCGTGTATCTCAGATTTAACATTATTAAACTATCCCTTTAAGTACCAGCCTGCATGTTTACTTTTGAACATTCTCTCACACTTTCAAAGGCGGAATTATTCTCTTGGTGTGTACTTTGTTTTATGCAATCGTCATTTGACTCTCTTGTTTACAATCTATAAATAGTCTCTGAAGTTGATGATCATTTTTCTTTCTCAAGTAGTAGGCTAATATACACGTAGTGCATGTTTGCTATTAGTAGTTTCATGTTTCAGTTTCACATTAAATATTCATTTTGCAATCTTTAAAATGTGTGGCAAATGCATGTTACCAAACTTTTTGGTTTTTATTATTTGTTTGTAGCTTCAAGACCTAAATGGCAATTCCGGCCTAAAACTAATTGATTTTATTAAAAGACAAATGAAGGAAACTTCTAAAAGACCGTTTGATAATGACACTTGTTTTGGGGGTTGAACAGTATTGCCAGCTTGATGGAAAATTGATGACCTGTTGGTCTTACCTACAATTTTTCTTCTCATGAAATTACATAATTGAGTGCAGGTGCATGGTATTAAGGAAATATTTATAAAATTTGATTTGCCTCCTTGACTTTACACTCACATATTGTCAATTAGACTACAAGAGTCAAGGTTATCTATGACCATGAATACATGTGATGATGACTTATTTGTTTTAGGACTGGAATTGCCCTTTAGATTTTTAAAGGTTATATTCCGACTTTCAATTCTCTTGCATCCTCTGTTATTTCTTTGTGTAGATCATTTAAACTTCAGTTTATATTTGGATGCGTGCATGTATTTGATCTAGCATGATGACATGGTTCGAAGTGGTCTATAAATGTGTTCTGTTATATTGAGCATTATTTTCTACTCTCGTGCATGCACAGAAAAGTAAAAGTCAACAAAACCACATAGAAAACCATGTAGAAGTCAACGGTGATGAGGTCAGTAAGTTCAAAGTTCAAAGGTCATCCCATCAACATGAGCACATGACGGCAATCATTGCAGGCAATTGGTTATTCATTCTCAGTGCACTGTTTACTCAGCATAATATACACTCGTTTTTATTAGGGACTTTACCTAATGTACAATCCAGAAAGTGTTTTTGTACCTACATGTACCACTTTGTGTGTGTTACATTGGCTACAATATCTACATTGTATGTGGATGTGCTCCGTTGCTCCAAATAAATGCTTTCTATGTTTATGGGTCATTTCCTGGGGTGGGGCAATTTTTTGTGACATACCAGAAGTGAGAAACTATGTCTCCTACATTTTTTATTAAAAAATGTTTGCTCTGATAGAGCATAAAATGAACAATCATAGTCAGCTATGTTTATAGAGTGTAATTTAATACAAATGTAAAATGCTGGTAAAAAAAGACACGCATACGTGTACTAAGCATAGATTTTGAAGAGATAAAACTGAATGAGGGATGATTCTGGTAGGGCAGTACTATACATATTAATTGCATGGAAATCTCCCACAGATGATTACATCTACCATGTTTAATATATGAAAGATCTCATACATGTTCCAATGTTTGATGGAAATCATCATATTTCTTTTGCCCTGACCTCATGGAATGACCTTTCCTGCTTCCTGTCCTCATTCACATGCCAATGTCAATGTAACTATGTCCTTTGTTTGGTATTCCATGTTAATAGCTTCACACTACCTACTTCTTCTTCTTTTTTTTCCTATGAGGATCTGGAGAAAATACGTGGAGTAAATCAAATATGCATGAGACAGTCAGACTCTTTAACATTGAGGGTTTGTGAGTCATGCATGTTACCAGTATACCTGGCAAGCCACCCTTCATCTCAAGTTACATGTAATGTGGTATTTCCTCCTTCTCATTACCTCAGTCCTGTCCTTTTTAAAGAACCATCTTATTGCCATCCATATAGATGTTATCTAGGCAAATTTATACAAGGATGCTGTAGGACAATCTTGGCTGGATATTTTGTGATGACTGTAACAGGTCTGAGAGTAAAATGTAATTTATTAAGTTATACAACCGGTATTCTCTCCGTCGAAATTGTACTTCTTACCTTATTTTCGATATGTCTGATATACATATGTACATTATCATCCTTTTTTATGAATTTTATGAATTTGTATATACAGGTACCACAGTACATCACCTTTATACTCTAATGAACCTGCCTTGAAATTGCAGTTTTTAATCAAATTCATCTCACCCCCCCCCCCCCACATCCATTACACGTCTGCAAACAATCACCCCCCCCCTTTTATTTGTTATGTAAAATATGTTCCGATTTTTTTCGTTTTTGTATATCATACATTGTTGTAATATTTTTTTTAATAGAGTACATATTCTATATCTCATACTTTTATGTATAAAATACATGTACATGTGCCCTTTTATGCCGGAGTAAATCTTTTGATAATGAAACAGAATTTGTTTATCTATGAAATCATAAATCATTTGAAGGTATGATGTTTGTAATAGTTACAGCTTTCATGTACATGTACTTTGTAAATATCCACCATATATCACATACATGTATAATACTCCCCATTGTACTTGTACAGTGTATTTACGTGTAAATTTTTACTTGAATGATTAAAACACAGCCCTCATCATTTTCTGTCGTAAGAATCAGTTCAAATTTTGTCCAGATTTTTTTCTCATAATGGTGTTAGATCAATTTTTCATCGTCCATCTGCATGCGTTAACTTACAAAGAACTTGTGAATGTACATGTATATGACTATATAATATACATATATGTGATTGCATTCCATTGCTTACTGTAATGTTTTCTTCACATGTGCACATCTCGCAAAGTGCATGTCTTGTATTGATAGCATTGGGTGTCTCTATAGCACAACACACTTGTACCTCTGTACTTGTACTTTGATGGTTGTGATATGACATTACTATTTGGTATTACATGTACCGGTACATGAACCTCTCACTTTCATAGAGAGAGAGAGAGAGAGAGAGAGAGAGAGAGAGAGAGAGAGGGAGAGGGGAAAACTTCTGCCAAGAAGGCAAGTTAAATATCTTGTAGTGTATGGATGGATCATTAAGTTTGTGAACATTTTTTTTTTATCCCCATTGACATGTCAGAGTGGTGAAATGTGTGATGTATGGTAATGTTGAAGACAGGGAATTGGGGATTAATATATATTTCCATGATCTCATTCATGACTCCACACATGTATCTGTGACGGTTATAACTACATCGATTTGACCTGTTAGCTGTCATCATGTATGATATGTTACTGTTTCCTTGAAGAAGAAAAACAAAAATATAAACTTAGATTTTTTAATTAAAAAATGTAGACGATGACATGGTAATGAGTCTTTCAGAAAAAGTGCATGTTTAATTTTTTTGATATAAATTCTTCAAATAAATTGTTTGTTTATAAGTGTGTCAGTGTTTTGTGTTGCTTTTTGATTGATGATTCAGTAACCATTCACTTGTATAATTTGCTTACAGAGGGAAAAGGAGATGAAATCTACTCTGACACAAGACCCAGAATCTGGTATTATAAGAGGAGGATACAGACGGAAAGTCTTTGGTATTTTTTCACCTATCTTATTGGAAGCTTTCACACTTACATTCTTAGCTGAATGGGGAGATAGATCACAAGTGACTACCATTGTATTGGCAGCTAGAGAGGTAAGTGTGAACAGGCCCATTTATTCTAGAAGGCTCTTGTCTGATTAGTTGATCAAGAACATGTAAATATGAACTCTCCCTTGTCTTTAAGTAGGTGAGTAGATCTGTCAGCTGTTCTGGTTTTGGATTGACTTAGCAGATGCAATGCATATAACTACTATTGCAATTGCAGTATTTCATGGAGATGAATTTTATTTGAAGCTTTAGAATAATTAAGATACTTGATATCTTAACATTTGGTTTACTTTGATTGTTATAGAATGTTGTAACACCCTCATTATTTTACAGGTGTGACCAATTTTGTTTTACTAATTCAAGCAATTATGGAAATTGAATTTATTTTCGTTCAGTAGAATGATGATTCTTTTTTTTTCTTCTCTTCATTTCCTCTGTAATAATGCTTTTAAAATTGCCATATAGCCAAACCTGTCTATAATGACCACCTAAGGGAAACAAAATAAAGTGGACTTTGTAGACAGGTTCCTTTAGTACTGTACATGTTTCAATGAGAAACCATTTTCAAGGGGGAAAACATGTGGTCTCTGTAGAGAGGTGGTCACTAAAGCAGGTTTGGCTGTAAGTTTATTGTGTAAAAATCTGCTACAATATGGCAAAAGCACAGTCCCATTTCCATATTTTAGATTAAAGAATATGAATCTGAGATTTTCAAGTGAAAAAACATGATCATTTCCGAAAGGATAGAAAGTTGAGTGGTTTCAAGTTTGGTATTTTAGAATATTCACCATGACATGCATAAAAATGTATATCTTGATTTGGAAATTGGTTAACAATGAAGATTTAAGGAGAAAATACCCTAATAATCACAGAAGCACATGATTACATATTTACACAGTACATGTAGTTTATGAGTCATTAATTCTAATGTACTCTGAGCTTCAGTAATATGAATCTTTGAGATAAAATTGACAGAGAAAATAAAGACAAAAAAAACGTGATAACAAGTTTATAAACATGCATTGTGTGTTATCACCGAATGAATATATGCATCCACACTTTGTAGATATATATCACTTGACCTTGTCATTCATTGATGATAACTATTGTTCTGTTATCTGTCATTCAACTCTCATATTGCAACAGGCACCCTTGACACAATCAACATAATAACTTGTCTAAGATGAAGGATATTTCACTAATTGTAATTGACAGTTTTCATTTCAAGTTTAAGTAATCCTGAATGAACCCATGGATGATTGACAGCGCTAGGAATAATAAAACATTATTCCTCTCACCCTAAAGTGTGTTGACCTCATGTGTGTATTTAAGATAATAATGATGATGTTGATAATAATAGTAATAATGAAAACTAATAATATTAAAGCTTAATAATTATAATAATAATTGTGGTGATGATGATGATAATAATAATATCACTTTTTTACTCAAGTTAGCCTCATTATCAAAGCCCACCGCACTAGGCTGGCCAAGAGGGATTAAACCTCTCTGTATGATCACTGACAGGTGGTTATTTCATCAAATCAGCTCTCAATTAACATAAGAAAAAGAGGATCACGGGTAACCATTGGTCACCGATTAGGCATTGTTTGCTATATATAGGGCGCAAGTAGCTATAAGTAGTGCAGTGGGGCTTTAAAACTGTTCTCCCTGATGGCCCTGCAATGCTATTATCATACACTGGCTTTAAGCATGGCTACCAGCTACCCTGATGAGGCGCACAAGCATTCAAGGATTTTTTTGTGCTACAGGGTACTTCTCCTGGGTGGAGACTGACAAATGTAGATATTAATCTTGCCAAACAGACAATGCTCTTTGAGACGTTTCTTGATATGCTTTGAATTGATTATTTAGAGATTCAGTGACTTTAATTCAATATTCTTCAAGTTTGTTTGTGTATGTGTTGTCTTTTCAGAATGTTCTTGGCGTAACAATAGGTGGTACATTAGGGCATGCGTTCTGTACAGGATTAGCAGTTATTGGTGGTCGAATGGTAGCACAGAAGATATCAGCTAGAACAGGTCAGTATCTATCTTTATGCAGACACAATGAAATAAAAAAAATTGCTTTCATGAAGAGGAAGATGAAGCCCCCGCCCCTTCAAACGAATTAGCAGACCAATTAGCTGTATCAGGTCTATAGCGCTTTTAATCAAGTGTGTTTATTCCTTTAAAGGTAAAGACCAGTTCTGGTCATGCGATTGCATTGTGAAAGAAACGTTGTGGAATCGATCACAAAAGGTTGATCATTTAGCATCTGCAAGGTTCTGGAATTATCAAAATGATAAGAATTTTGGCCCATTCTTTGTAAAGTTACAAGCACTATACACAGAAAGATGTATATGGGACTACCCTATATCTCTCACAGACCATGAGAGAAACAAATTTACCAAATATATGAA
>BEXV01000470.1:76006-89648 GCA_003118195.1 Hemicentrotus pulcherrimus | reverse complement strand
TTTTTTGAAGCACTTTGTGATCATTTTGAAGCGCAATTTTGGTAGGGCTTCATTATTACACCATATCACAGACACTGATAACAAGTAGGGCCATGCATTTCAAATCTGTAAAACTGGAAACATTGTTGAACGATGTGCACATGACATTTGTAACTATTTTTATCCTGTCTTTTTCCTCTCACAAAATAACAAAATGACAACTGATGATAGACGTGACTGGAACATTCTAAAAATTAGAATTCTATGAAAATGTCAATTCATTTGTAGTAAATTCCAAATGAAAAGATTCTTTAGAAGAAAGAAACAGTAAATTGCAGCACTGGAAACAAAAACACCAAGTAGTACTTCTTATACAAACTGTTGCTACAGGAAATCATATTCAGTGAATGACACCAACGCATACATCACATGGACTCTTTTTAGGTATATCAATTCATTGTATCCATTAAAATGTAATAGACTGTGCAGTGGTATTATGTAAAAGAATGTAATGAATGGTCTCCTTTAATAAGCCAGTTCGTAAATAGAATTGGAACGCATGACCCAAAAATATCCACAGATCTTTTACACGATGTATGAGTCCCACTTGTGCATTTCAGAATAATCACTGCCGAAGTGATGGAGGTGCTTCATGAATAATAATAGTCCGTTCTTGTATAGCGCATAATACTTAGTCTCTATGCGCTTTCAAAGAGCTGCGGAAATTATTATCCTTTCGTTAGCCTCTTGAGAAGACTACTTCCACCTGTGTATCGGACAAATGTACTGTCAGTGCATGAGCATGATACCAGTAGTCGTCTCAAGGGTTTTACAATTTGGGAACAAATGACCTTTATCTGCCCATGCGCAGATAGTATTTACAAACTGGCTTTAATATAAGGATGTCTTATGATGTAGTAAAACACAAGTTGCTGACAATCATATACATTGACAAGATCAAAAACAGCAGCTCTCATCACACTTGGAATTCCTCTGATCCCTCATAAGAAGAAGAAAAAAAAATATTATATATTTTTAGAAGAATCCTTGTCGTGTTAAATTCCAAATGAAGAAAAAAAACCCAAGGTAAAATAGCATTAATGAACTTGACCTTTGACATGCACTTTATCTGCCTTGGATTATATGAAAGGGTCTAGGGTTCACCAAAAAATGTTAATTGAAATTTCTAACATTACAAGGAAGCAGACTACCGTTACATGTCACTTTTCATTGTATAAAATCACTGCTAATGCCACTAATTATAAATGACTGTTATTCTCATTCAATTCCATGTAAAATACTACAAGTGTATGTACTGTCAAGTTTGGTTTGAGCTTTGATAGGAGAAACGAGTTATAATGCTCTTTTCTAAAAATTTCACAGAAAATGAAAATAATTCTGGTATTCAGGGGACAGCCTGCACAAAAATGAACCAGTACTGCTGAATTGTATATGATGACTTCTTATTATTTTAAGATCAGTGGTTCTATAACCTCTTTGGCCCAATGATACCATGAAGTGTTCTGAATAATTACGATAACCTCACAAAGATAACCTAACATTTGACCATGTTGTACAATCAATTAATCGTACGATAATCAATTGTTTTGAGTAACAGGGCCCAGGCATTCTTTGTTGGTAATAAGATGCCACAAAACAATGTTTAACTTTTCGGTTGCTTTCTTCTCTTTCTGCAGTCGCTCGTTTGCAACATGTGCATTTTTTTTTACAAAACAATAGACAGCAATTGATCGCTTTGTGAAACAGAATGTCTTTGCGAAATCACCAATTTCCAATCTTGATGAGCTCAGTGACAACCCTTCAACACCGGCATAGATTAATCTTTCACTTGAAACAGTTAAAATAATTTTGAAGCCTAAGGTACCCTATCCCATGATTTTTTTTAAATTGGCACATCAAGATCATTTGTGTGGCATATAAAGAGTTGATGGTTACCAATTACTTCATTTTATTCATGACCCTTTTATGTTACTTGGGGTAAATCATCAAATAATTCCCCATATGAGTTATAACAACAGGTGAAGAACCACTGACCTAGAGATAGCTGTGTGTAAATGACTGAAGAGTTGAAAGGTCAAACGTCTGCCATGTCAGAGAGCACTTGTTCAAGCAAGAGAGTGCTTGACTTTGATAAGTGGGGAATGTATGAACAACTCATAACAACAAAGTAACTTGACATATTACACGAGGTGTCTCAACTCAATCACTAAACAATAATTGTTTGCATGTTGAATGTAATTTATACTTCATCTTTGAAATTGTGTTCTACATGTATCCTGCTACTTTCAGTTTCTATTCTGATTATATCGAGGAAAATAGACACTGAAAATAAGAGAGGGATTTTCAATCTGGTTCAATCTGGTTCAATCTGGCTCCACCAGGATTAGTCCAGTTTGAACTACTACAGGATATGGATAAGAGCTTCTCCAGCTACACAGCACTACATAACATATGATACCATAGCTATGCTAAACACCCTGTACTCACAACCTTGTCCATCTTCAGAAAGTGAGAAGAGAATAAAGAATAACAGATGCCATTAAACCATGAATATTTGGTCTTTGGGAGAAGCCTGAGCTGTAAGAGTTATCCCTGAATGAGGCTGGTCTTGTAATTGCCAAATGAATGCTAGAGATTGATTGCTGAATTCAGGAAACGTACAGCTGCATCTCGTATCCGGGAACTTATGTTTCGCTTCTTCAACCTCTCCTCCCTTGCAAGGTTTGCATTGGCTGTTTCTCTGGCAAGAGTTGCATTCTCTTCATCTCCCCCTTTGTAGGGGGATTCCCTTCCTTGAAGACACATGCTTACCTCCTGTTCTACCGGTTCAAATTGTCTATCACTATAGCTGCTCTCACTGTCCAGTTCATCATCAATCAGTTTTCTCCTGCTTCTTGTTTCTGGTTTATGAACAGGTTCTTCCTGTTCATCAACAAACTCAAATGGATCGATCTCTGGGGGTTCCTTCTTAGCCGGTCCATTAGATAACGCGTGTGATATGATTGGCTTCTTCTTAGGGATACGGTAACTTTTCAGACTAGATCTCGGTGAGGCACTGTTTAAGATACGTTGTCTTAGTTTGGTAGCTTCCTCATCTAACTGTAACTTTTTAGGCGAGACCTTTTGTGGACTGTGAATCTTTATTGATATCTTACTCGGTGAATCCCGAGTTGGAGTCCTAACAATACTGTACACTGGTTGATCGCTTGTTTCATCGCTACTTCTCCTTTTCCTGTTTCTCGTCTTCCGATGATGCGAGTCTCGCTTTCGCTTTTTGGACATGCCGTTCTTGCGCATCTCTGCTTCTCGGATGGCTTTCAAAGATATCTTGCGCTTAAGAGATGGTCTATTAGGAGGCTCAGCCTCTGCACTGTGTCTATGTTCCGTGTCATTACTAGTAACTGAATCCTCAACAGATTTCACATAAGGTCCTTCCGTTTCATCCTCTTTTGATACGCTACACGATATCTCCGACTGAACATCCTCCCTCACTCCCTCCCTTTTTGATTCAAGGCGTGGAGGTGAAGGAGATGGAGGTGAAGGAGATGGAGGCGAAGGAGAAGAAGATCTGATGAATGAATTTTCTCTATCTGAATCGTCGGCTATATCTGATTCATCCGCGTCTGCACTCCTGGGTGAACTACAGCGATCATTGCTCAAAGAAGACTCTCTACTACGATGTGGGCTCACTAGCCTCAGATTACTAATGTAGTCATTGTGCTTCCTCATAACATCTTTTGTTCTTTCTTCTACCTGATGATTCAAATGTGCAACTGCATCTTCCTCTTCCTCCTCTTCATCATACTCCTTGATCTTTTCATTGATTTGTAATAACAAATCTGTTGCATCCTCATCATCATCTGGCTCTTCTTCTTCCCTCACATCACTTTCCTCCTTTGCTTCTTTCTCCTCCTCCTCCACTGCTTCTTCCTCCTCCTCCTCCTCTATCACTCTCTCGTCTACGTCGATCCTTCCCTTCATCTTTCCATTAATTGATTCTATTTTAGAATTCTCCTTTTCCTCCTTTACTGTAACTGAGACCTCTTTCACAAGATCCCTTTCCTCCTTCTTTTTAACGTTTTCCTCTTTTCTGTCACCTGACCTTGTCCTTAACCTCCTTTTATTCTTCCAATTCTCCTCCTCCTCCTCTTCCTCTTCTTTTTCCTTTTTCTCTTCTTTCTCCTCCTCCTCCACCTCATTTTTCAAAGATTCCTTTGCCACTTCAAGATCTTCCTTCACATCTGTGATACTCTCCTCTTCCTCCTTTTCTTCTTCTTCCTCCTCCTCTTCCGTCTCCTCCTCTTCCTCCTCCTTCTCCTCTTCCTCCTTTTCCACCTCCTCCTTTTCCTCCACCTTTGCAAACTCCACTTCCCGTTCAACCTCATCATCATCATCATCCCTTACTCCAATCTCCTCCTCCTCTTCCTCTGCTTTGACAACATCCTTGGCTTCAGTTACTTCCATTTTCTCATCCTCGCTTTCCTTATCATTGCATTCCTTGTCACTATCTTGTCTCATTTCTGACTCCTCCCCTGCACTTGATATTGCATCTGTGTCAGCACCATTCTGTGTTTCTGCTGTCCTTTCTGTAGCATCACCCCCGTTCTCCCCCTCCTCGCTTCTATCGTCCGTATCACAGTCTTTGGACAGTCTATCGTCCGTATCACAGTCTTTGGACAGTCTATCGTCTGTATCACAGTCTTTCGATGTTGCAGTGTCTGTTAGAGTAGCCTCTGAGTCAGAGACAGGCAAGTGAATGGCAAACTTTCCCACCTTGATGGCCCACTCAAGATCCTCTTCTGAGAAGGTCTCCAGACCAGCTGCATGCATGTCACATTGCTTGCGGAATACGCTTTGACTCAGAACACTCAGCTGACGACTTAACTTCTCACGTCGTTGCACCATGTAACAAAGGTTACGCACCTGACAAAAAACAAAACCAATGTGGAGACTGTTACGATTGTGTAAGGTAATTTTATGAAGAATTCAAATTTACTGCACATTTAATTTTCATTTTCATCAAATTTGTTTAGTTCTTTTAAGCTCTGACGTATAGATATAATTTCCAAGCAATTACAATTAAGTGAATGGTGAAGTTTAGGGGAATTCCTTGTTTGTTTTGAAATAGCTTTTGTATAAATAAATATAACTTTGATACTATATTATCTCAACAGCCTTGGAATATTATTCCTCCTGATCTTTCATCATGCCATTTGACTTGCTTGTACAGAGTACTGATAAGAAAAGTAGTGATTAGAATTTTTGTATAAAAGGCAGAGAAACATTGTAGGAAAAAAAAAAATATATATATATACAACTGGTAATGCCCCGCCTTACAAAGAGTTGATAACTTGACATCAATAGAAATTTATTTGCAATTGACATCAATTTATTTATTTATTTATTAGTCCTTTTTTCAGTAGGGTGGCTCCATATTTATTTATTTATTTATTAGTCCTTTTTTCAGTAGGGTGGCTCCATCAGTAGTAAAATACTGTTTTCCGTGGAATGAACTATGTACATAAGAGATAGGAGACTGCAAACTTGCTATTGATTTGGATCAATTGCAACTCTTTGTATGATGGGGCCCTGCAGGACGCACAAATGAAGAAGGATTTTGATTTGTTATCGAATTGGTTAGAGGAAGTATCTTTGCTTGCCCTTTATTTCACTCTGTTTATCCTTGACCACATTAATGTGGACCACTCTGCCTTAATAGGTCAAACATCTACAGTCAAACATCTACAGTGAAACCAGATTTAGCAAATACCTGTAAAGAAAGACCACCTGTCTAAAAACACCTTATTTTCTGTTTCATTTGAGTGGTTTTTCTCAATAAAACTTTTACTAAAAAAACATGAACACAAAGACCACCTGCATGATAACTCACCCTTTCTAGATCTTGTCTAAGATGTACAAACATCTTCATTCTGGCAGTGAGGTTGTATTCTTCATTGGATCCCAGGCTCCCAACTTCTTTGGTAGGTGCTACCAGAGGTCTGTTGTGACCGGACTAAAAGAATCAAACAGATCAGGTTGCCATGGTTATCAGTTTATTTTGGATTTATTGTTTCACATTTCACAACATAACAGTTTACATATATAAATACATCATAAAAGGCCAGCAAGATAAAGCATAATGACAAAAACAATGATGGCAGTAAATAAGCAGTAACGTGAAATATGAGGAACCTGCTTGTATAACATAGGTTCCCAAACAATATACCAATGATTGTATAAAAACTTCTAATGCAAAGAATATTTAATGTCATATTGGAGATTACTTACTAAATATATGATAAGGAAAATATATTAACCTGAATTCTTAACATTTCATGTTAAAGTTTTGCAGGTAATTGAATTAAATGGTCCTTTTTTATACACTACATTCAATCAGTTCAAAATTAAATTGCATAAATCACCTGAAATAGAATTGTAATTTTTGACAATGCAATTAAATAATGTAATGTAATTAGATATATTACTCTAATTGATTTTTCATAAATATTTACCTTCTGTATTTACTTTGCTTTTAATGAATGAATAAATTTACTGTATTTGCCGGCAATAACGCCGCACCCTCGTATAGGCCGCACCCCCGAATTTGACCTTTTTTTTTGGACCAAGTCGGGAGTCGAACCCGGGCCGACACAGGTAGATTGGAAGCCGAAACCAGCGCCTTAGTCCGCGTGGCCATCCTGCACCGATGCCTAAGCCTGCAGTTTTTTGTGATGTATACATTGAAATGGATTGAAAATGGCAACTTCGCGTGCTGGATGCGTTAAACGGCCCCTTATTTTACTTTTGCATGCATTGGCATGAACTTTGATCAAGATCTATCGGCAGATGTTGTTTTTGGAAGATTATATGCGTCTTCATGTCAACAATGCAAGGTAAAATTGTTGGTAATATGTATGGAAATGTCCTGTTCCATAGTGGTATAGTTTTTGTACCATTCATAGTCCCAATGTGCAAATTTGTACTGGTTTTGACTTGATTTTTTTTTTTACTCTGTCGCCGTATATACGCCGCACCCCGACTTTTTGATTTTTTCTCTCCCGAAAATACTGCTATGTTTACGCCGGCAAATACGGTAGCTACTTGTCCATTGAGACATGTACTAAATCAACCTGTACATAAAGACCTCCTGCCTATCAAGACCAATTTTCTTGTCTCCTTTGGGTGGTCTTTATAGACAGATTTTACTGAACATAAAACAGTGTTGTAAAGGAGTTACCTTTCTTTTGAGTTTCCAGTACTCATAGACCATGTCTACCGTCTCTACATCATTCTTCATATCAAGAGAAGACACAATGTCCTTTAACTTAGTGTAGCGGTAGAACTCTTCAGTCACTAGCTGAATTCTGAGAGGCAAAAACAAACAAAAATCACTCAAAACGTTTAGTGAAATTCAGTCAAAAAACCTACATTACATTGTGTAGCACATGACTGCTATGATCACCAATTATCTGGGCCCTGCTTCATAAAGCTTGATATCAATAACAAGTTACAATAACTGTTACAAGCTACTGAAATCTAGGCATCTGATTGGCTGAGAGCAACTTTGTCAGTTGACATTTGTTAATGATAACAAGTTTTATGCAATGGGGCCATGTTTACATTAATAAGCCTACCTGCAACCCTATAACTAATTGCTTAATCTCCTAAAAATTGATTAAGAAGAAAGATGTAGATCTGGGTTGCAATGAAGTTACAAATTTAAAGTAAAAGACAAATTTGACCCCATGACCCAGTCTGTATAGGTTCAAAGGCTGAAAGCTGAACCATTTTGTCATGTGTAAATTTGCAATTTTTGTTTGTTATATATTTGTCAAAATGCAAAAGAAAAAGAAAATCAAACAGAAATAAATAAATCAAATCAAATCAAATCACATCAAATCAAATCAAATCAAAATAGGACACTGTTAGCTTAATTGTGTATGATAATACACTAAAAAATTCAAAGTAAGGTTATGCAAACAGCCACATATCTCCATCAGAGTTTCTCCAAATGGAAAGGATCATTTCCATATCGAACATGCAAGGGTTTAAACATGAGAGTAGACCCATTCATTTGTGAAAATTCTGTCAAAATAGGAAAAGGGGAAAACTAACAGAAAAAGTGGTAGAAACACAATCTAGTAATTTACTTGTCGAGGGACGTTTTCAATAGCAGTAGGGCTACCAACATCACACAAAAAATGTTTTCATCACAAGTTTTATGCATCCAACTCTAAATAAATGTTAAAAACTTCAAATTGACTAGGGGGGTATTTCACAAAGGCTTTTTTTCAATGACAAATGACAAAAATCAGTGACAAATCAGCCGATATCTAATCAGAAGCAAGGATTTCACTAGCTTATAAGATAAACTGTCATTTGTCACTGATGACAAGTTTTGTGAAACACCCCCCAGTTCTCACTACCTACCTTATTGCTCTTTCATTGGCCCTCTCTTCTTGAGTCATCTCCTTGATATCTTTTTTGGGTGTTCCATGAGTTTTATCAGGTGTACCCAGCTTACTCTCTAGTATACCTTCTTCCCTTCTAACCTTGGTGTGCTTCTGGCAGTACGACTGAAACAAGAATAATACTTACTCAGTCAAAAGTCATTCTGAATGATAAATCAAAGGTTCTAGGAAACAGATTTCAATTATTTGTAGTGACAATAAATAAAATGAAGAATATCAAAACTGAAGAATATTTCTTGCATCTGCCAAAAGTAAATTGCTTCATTAAGGAAAATAATTAAAGAACAAATCCTCTCTTTCAATCTATGATGCAATAAAGAAAGATTGTATCAAGTGTCACTTACTTTCACTTTGGTTCATGTGCAAAGACATTAAATGGCTTTCTACATAACATAACATTACTTATTGATAACAAATGAACTTCATGCATACTGGAAGTAAACACATTGAATTTTTAATGCATTAATAAAGACGACGTAGTATTCAAATATTGACAAAATAAGGTACTGGAATTCCAGTCTCATCATTGGGAACGACATCAGGGACATGTTTCACAAAACCTTTTTTCAACGACAAATGACAAAAATCACTGACCAAACTGCTGATCACCAATCAGAAGCAAAGTTTTCACTACCTTAAAAACTGCCATTTGGCACCGATGACAAGTTTTGTGAAATGTGGCCCTGACCTACACCTGACCAAACAAAGAATATTGTCAAGAGGTCGATTAGGAGTTGGTTTGGAGTCAGAATCACAATGTGACTAAGGTTTTAGAGATTTGAACTAATGCATCTTACATATTTGTGGATCAAATAAAAAGGTTGGTTAGCTCAGAGATGCCAACCTCATGACACAAAAAACAGACTGAGTATCCTTTTTTTTTTAAATCAGATTTTCACGAAAACCACTGGCCCATCGGCCCTGGGCCAGTAAATTTTAGAAAAATGTTTTACTGGTAAGTACGGTCAAGTAAAATGGTTACTCTTTCATTAAAATTTAATGAGTAAATTGTAAAGCAAAGTTTTTGTTGGGGTTGCGGGGGTTTACTTGTATATGTTTCTATGTGATTCCGCTGTTTTTATGGGTTTTAAATTTGAAAAATCATATTTTAAGAGGTGATATGGTATTATCGTATTTCACTCTTATTATCGTACTAAATACGATTTAATTGTAATGGTTGGCATCTCTGTTAGCTGTATCAAGATTAATAGTTGCAACTTACCCTAAACCTGACATCTGCCTCCTCGTCTAAGTATGTCTTCATCTCTAGACCATTCTCAAAGCCGCAGGTCACATGTTACGCTATCTTACAGGTCTTCACCTTCACAGAGACAACAAACATGATAGAGATAAGTCTTTTGGCTTGCATCTCATCCCCATATACATGCCCCCTCCTCCATCACTCTCCTGCTGCCATTACAATTTAAACTATAAAATTGTATCTGTATATTTTTATTTATTTGTTTCATTTAGACAGGGTAACTCTCTCAGTATTAATACTGTTTTTCTGAGAGGCCCTGTACACAAAAAATGATTACAAATACATGAAATAACAAACGGTGTTAAAAGACGTATACATGTACATGTACGCGATTTTATATATTTCAGGATAATTTGTTTGTTTTGTTTATAGTGATTATATAACCCGACAATAAACAACAAAGCAATATTTGTCCAGCTGATACAATATGAGTTTATGCTTATCCTATCAAATAGATCAATAATAATATAAGCATATAGACATCAGGAATAAACTTTTACATACAAGAGAAAGGACAAATTTCCATGAGAGTGGAATACATTAATAGGAGCCACTCTCATTAAATTTTGACACTTAGTACCAAAAATGAAAATAAAAATAATCACAAATGCAATGTTCTCCAATATAGATTTGCAAATTAATGTTTTGATTGGGCCTATACTGTATCTTTTAGCATTTTACATATTTTACAGTGAAAAGAAAGAAAAAAGGTCTAAACAATCCACATCTTTATTTATATTCAGCATCTGAATATATAAAATGATTAGAAAAGGAATGTTTATTTTGTAATTATCGACTCATTATTGGTTTTTCATTCAAAATATCTGATGGTTATAAATGTTATGTATAAAAATATAAACATGTGAAGCTGATGATTCATCATTGCTTGCATGAGTAAAACTATTGTTTACTCAATCACACTTACCGAACATTGTATACATGCACCTGTCCTCTCCCTGCATTGGACACATATGAGGGCCCATCGACTTGCCTACAAAAATAAAGAGAGTGCAATCATCAACTCGGTCCTCAAAAATAAAGATATTCATATAAGAAAGTGCTGATAATCACTGAGAGTGAAGGATTTGTAATTACAAATTACTGGTAAAGAGCTTGAGCAATCAAAATTATAATTATCAAATTAAAATCTAGACAATCACTTGGAGCAGCAGAAAGTTGTAAGTAAGCCTTCTGAGCTAACACTAGCATGTAGAATTAATCATATTATATATTTCAAAACCTTCCTCCTCTAGTTCTTCCCCCATCCCCTTACTTTGTAGAATTAATCATCTCTTTCTTTATCATGGCCCCGAAACCCGAAGGTTTGTGAATCACTGGCAGATTTAAACTGACGATTCTGATTGGCTAATGGTCAGCCTTTTGAATGATATGTGCATGCAACAATGATCTGGATTTGCCATTGTCATTTTGCAATTGCTAGCAAAACTTTGTATTACGGTACTCTACAGGTCTGTAATAGTGCATATTATGTTGAAAGGCGAGACTTACAGGTATTTGAGATATTTTTGTGATGGGTTCCATCCTTTCAACGCATCCGATGCTGACCTCTGGAACCCATAAAGCACAGCTTACATGAGACCACTTGGTACCGCTCCTGAGTGGAAAACAATCAAATGAATATTACCATTAATAATTTTTAAAAATTGGATTTATATAGCGCTTAATACAGTATTTCCTCTCTAAGCGCATTACAAATTTTATTACCCCGGTCATCAGATTCATTTACACATAATGTGCACCATCTCCACTCCCTGGGGAGTATTACTACCATATGATCACAAATGCTTTCTTCATCATACCAGGTCCCCATTTCTCTCTTGGGTATTGAGTGGCAAAAGTAGATTAATGCCTTGCCAAAGGACATTGGTGCCATGTCGGGATCGAACCATGACCTTTGAATTTAAAGTCAAGTGATTAAACCACCGGACTACGACACTTCTATTAAATCCATATGATGGGAAAACAACATACTACAGTTAATATTCCTAAATTTTCTTCTTCTGTATGAATGTGAGTATTTTAATTTTGTTTCCTTCTGAACAAACCTACTACAAATGTGAAGGGAACAAAATATGAGCACTTTTACATGTCTTTGCATCAAAAGAAATCACTAAAAGCAAGTTCAAGCAACTGCAAAAATCATAAACAATCTATCAAACTTCAAAGTTTGTCTTTTAAGGACAAACCCGATTGACTTACCTTGTACTTTTCATAGCACCTCCCTTGATCCCACACAGTATACATAGAGGTTGTATCCCTAAAGCACATGTTCTACACATCCAGCTTCCTTCAGGAACATTCACTATGCCATAACATGCCTTGAGAGATAAATCAAAGGTCTCATAATTGACTAATAATAATAATAATATAGGGGGTTCTTATATAGCGCACATGTCTGTCACCTTGAGAAGCTCCTGGCGCTGCCCCGACTATGCTTACAAGTTGTACCAAACTTTATAAGATCCTGCCATAATAACAGCTGATCTTTTCATTTTTGGTTACTTGTACCATGTTATTGTTTTTACATGTATTTTGTCATGCTTTATTCATGTTTTTAAAAAAATTGAATTGAGGAAATTCAAATTCAGTATTCTTGATATATCAAAATCACTGTTGGAGAAGTATCAAAGTAGCCATTTTACATGAGAAGGTTTAATCTGGAAATGCTCTGTTCCAAACAGAGCTGGTGTGGTGACAAGTCAAACACTTCAAAGAGAAATATCTGCCTTTTCGTTGGTTCATCTCGATGCCTGTGAATGCCATCAGAGTTTGTACTTTTTATTGCTATTGATTGCAATATCATATTATACAGTGAGGAAAGTAAGAGAACAAAGAGACATATATAGAGACATCTGACACTTGCTACAGAAACAATCAATTATATATGTATATATATATATATATATATATATAAGTACCAAAATTGTCTTATTCGAGACATTTCAGAGAAATACAGCTTACCTGATGTACACAAATGTCACACTTGTCACAGAAAACCATTTCATTGCCTTCTTCACTATCAGGCTATAATGAGAAAGGGGAAAGATGAGAAAAGAAATGAGATTATATGTATATACACCAACTTTGTTTAACACATCATATCATTTCATTTGTCATATTTTTCATTTTTAAGGAGGTGGGGAAGTTGCCATGTGGCAATCTTGTGACCAGAAATAAAATTGAAATGTTCCACGTCAAATAAGGAAAGAAATTATTGCAAATACATAGAAATCATTTTAAAAATCATAAAGTGAGAAAAAAACACAACATACATTTTTAAAAGATATCTGTTGTATAACAGCAAAACAGCTTTTTGAGCCACCTAGACCTTTGTTTGGTTTTTAAAACAAATATTTTGAACTCCTCCATCGTAACATGAATTGCTCATTAAATGAACACTAACATGAGTAGAAAATATTTGTTTTAATTATTCATTACACAACCATGAAGCATACAGATTTGTATTTAGATTTACAATTGAGATAAAACTCATCTTGTGTTCTCAAATATTGTTAGACATTAATAAAAAGCAGTTTAAATTCAAAATCGCTATGTCAAACAAGCCTTTTATTAACCGGGCGCCGGGCGATTTTTACCCAACGGTCACTGACTTTTGGCGCCAGGTAAGACGGGGAAAATGAGTACCGGGCGCCGGTCATTTTTTATTTTGGGCGCCCGGCCTGGGAGAACTTACATTTTCTGTTCAGAAACTTCCACATGTCTAGCACTAAATGTTAACAAATGGGACAAAAACTTACTTGATACGAGTTAAACGTGGACTGAATGAACCCTCACAAATCATTTTATAAAGAGAATCCTAATTAAAATCGCCCCAAAACAATTGCAGCACGAATACGAGCGGCCGCTATCTCCCACGCGCATTTCCCCA
>BEXV01000470.1:0-38245 GCA_003118195.1 Hemicentrotus pulcherrimus | reverse complement strand
TTTTTTTTTTTTTTTTTTTTTTGGGGGGGGGGTTCTTCAATTTGAATTTTTTGAACCCTTACGGGACTGGCTATTCTGGTTCATAATGTTTTCAGATTATTTTGAGTATTAAATGTAGTGGACCAATCATGACAATAACTTTGCATGTCCACAGACCTCTGGAGTTGATCCACACTGTGTGGTGTCCTTTGACTTTGAGCCTGCTGGTGAGGATGAGATCAAACTGAAAGCAGGTGAGATGGTCACCCTCCTGGAGAGGATTGGTGAGGATTGGCTCCGTGGTAAGGTGGACTCACGAGAAGGTATCTTTCCTCGTTCATTCGTTGATGTCATCATTGATCTCCCGTCTGCTGGAGCTACACCCTCTACTGCTAAGGCTTTACACGATTTTGATGCTGAAGATGCAGATGAACTGAGCTTCAAAGTGAGTTCTCATAATCAGTAATTATGATAATAATAATAATCAGTAATTATGATAATAATAATAATCAGTAATTATGATAATAATGATAATGATAATTTTGGGTTGTCTGTCCATACATCCCTTTCTTGTGATCGTGTTATCTCAAGAAGCGAGTGATGAATTCTTGCCAAACCTGGGTCATATATTTATCTTGCAGAGCCAATGAACTGATCAGATTTTATGTCATACGCTTGATCCCAGGGAAGGTTTCTTGTGTCCAATTTTACCACTAGAACAAGAATTAACCTTGTAATAAAAATGTCATTGACGTGTTTCCAGTTAATGTATCTTTAATCATTACAACTTTCATGCAGGTAATAACAAGTTTTGTATATGTACTCTTTGTTCCACACAGGCTGATGATGTGATTACAATCACAGAGCGTGTAAATGATGAATGGCTGATGGGTACTGTTAATGGCAAGTCTGGTCGATTCCCTGCAGCATTCGTTGAACTCTCATCGTGATTTGGACCTGAAGCACCATCATCTCGAGATTGCTTCCCAATGCACTCTGTTAAGATGTGATTAAGGAGATAAGTTGGTCACCAGTCATTACTATTGCATGGGTTTGTATCCCACCGCTGCCACCACCAATCAATGAGATGAGATGCCAAGCCTAAGGAAACTTTTAAGCTCTCTATTTATGACACATCAAAGAACCAGAGTGGTAGAATGCTGCCCAAAAATGAAGCATAACAAAGCCGCACAATCACAAACAACAATTTATATGCAGAGGCCACTGGGTGGCACAAAAGATTAACAATTACAGAAAACATTATGGCGCAAGAAGAAAAAAGGAAATATAACATTTCTGTGAGAGCTGAAAAGTTATATATTTGTAGGTAAAAACGATGTATATTACTGTGTAAATAAAAAGTTTGTGCAAAGTTTACTACCGGTATATGCCTCTCTACAGATGTGTTTGCATGATATATTTGTTTGTATTGGACAGATCTAAGCTGCGTTCAGATATGATGTGGTAAACGACATTGTTTTTCTATGATGACATAAGTGTAATACACTTCATGTTTCTTTATGTTATAACACAGAACTCAGTGAATGCATGCAGGACCTTAGTTGCCCACAGTTGCTATTCATTTATGCGTTTAAAATAAGACTGTAGTTTACCACTTTATATATAAACGAGCCTTTTTAGTCTTCATTTTTGAGAGAATATGTGATTCTTGTGAAGCAATTCGTGAAATGTTAAGAACTAATTTATGATAGGATAAGCTTACATGTCGTCTGTTTGGAGCCAGAAGGGCATTTACTCATATACTCATGATTATTTAGTTAGTGTCCTTCTGGCTCTGAACAGACCATGATTTACATGTGTAAAGCAGATGTTCATGATTTATAGATCATTTTAAATAGTTTAGATAAATAATTAAACTCTCTGTCTATTTTGTGCTAAGTTTACAGAAGAAGATGTTAATGTTCTTACAAAATAACAGGTCATTTAATCGTATTAATAAATGATAGTTATAATAATGTATTTATTATGAGCATTTCTCATTTACATGTTCAAATGGTTCATATGCGCTTTAAATTCATATCAATCTCATCATTTTTCACACTCCCTTTTAAGACATTCTGTGGAGGTTTAGAAGGATTGCACAAAGTAACAGATATTCATCGAATACTCAAGATGGCACTTATATTGTAGTGCTTCATAGATACGGATGTTGGGTTTAAAAGCTATGCAAGTATTTGACACATTTATAGTACATGCTTTACTTAAATGTACATGTTGTATTTTGCAGATTTATTTTCGTATTTTCATTTCTTAACTGCTGTATAAGCTATTACACAGGGGCTCTAAGAAGCCTAATATTTTTCAGAGAATCTTCACAAAAATTCCTAAATTTTTACAAATTTCCTCATTTGAAACAAATAAAATCAACCATTTTGTGTGAGAAAAATTGTGGATTATAATCCACTGATGAAAAAATGCCTTTGATTATTTGCAGAGTAACAGAATATACATCTAAAAGAGAAATACACTTCCAGCTGAAAACTGGCAAAAAATTGTGTTTTTTAAAACAATAGCCCAAGTGCTTTTAATATCTGTAGACTCATTCTCTTGCCTTACATTTGTATAGAGTTGAAGTATTGTACAAAACATAGATATATTTTATTACAAAGTTATAGTGCTGTCTATAAAGAAGAAGAAAAATCAACATTATGAATAGGAAGTTTCAAAAAAATTATCTCTAAACTTGTTGTATTTTTAAAAAATTTTTGTTCATGAATATTAAATCTACTCTGATTGAAAGGAGTTTGCCTGCATTTTCACTTTTAAAGATGTAAAATAATCTGTTGTGAAATAATAATAAAAACTTTTTTCTTGTTTGCTGCACAGTATATTCTACATTTGAGCTATATCCTTTGTCAAATCTCCACTTTGTGTCTTCTGTAACTTATGTTGTCAACTTATACTTAGTTTTTATTATGTATGAGATGTTTAAATGATTTAATACACACTATTTTCTTTTACTGATATATAACTTTATGCCCACCAAGTATTCAAATTCATGAAACAACTTATTGGTATGTGATCTGCACGTTGTTGAAAGATATCTCACAAATTGTTATCATGTGCTCTGTTAATGACAGAAATTGCAAAGAATTCAGCAAAGATATACTAACTGTTACAGAATACAAATATGGTGTCTGCCAAATCATTTGGTAGCAATATGTTATAAGTTTCAGCAATGAAAACTCTTGAAATGAAATCAAGAACGTGTTGTTCAGTAGAAGTGCATTTATGTATTTTTTTCCTTTTGTTGTGTATGATTTTATTGATGTTTGATTGTTCAAACAACCCTACCACTATATGATCAAGAATTCAGAATTCTGTTTTTTTTTAATTCTGTGAAATGTATCTCCATTATCATAACTCAATTTTTTCTTTAAAATCTGTTAATATGTATTACGCTACTTCATATGGTATCCTCTTTGTGATTTTTCAGGTGAATATTTCAGTATTATAAGTTTAGCTTCCTGTTTAACCATGCTGGGCGTGATTTCCCTTTTCTATTTACCATGTGATATCTATTGTGTCCTTGAATGTTAAGATTTTCAGTACAATGTTCTTTCTTGATTTTACAGCCTTGAGTATTTTTTTAATCGTGCATGAATGTATGGAATCTTAAGAGAGTAACAGTTGTTGTTTTTTCTGTTATTTTGAAGTAGTACAAAGAAAGCAGTATCACTAAAGTATACCAGTAATTCAACTATTGATGAATTGAAGAAAAAATGAAATGAGTCAAAAGAAATATTATGTAATGCCTCATTGGCAGGGAGTAACAGAGCTGTGAATATGTGCAAGTTGTATATTTATCAGTCACTTCCTTTTGTCTTATCTTCATCTTCTTTTTGTATTCTTTGTCAAGTTAATTTTTTCCCTTCTTTTTTCATCCTGCTGTATGGCATGCCTTCTTTGACTTTCTGTTCCATGTATTCTTTGTGTTCTTGGAAGATTTATGCTCCTCCTCACTGCATTAACACATACTACAACAGGGGGGTGTTTCACAAAGATCCTAAGTTGGACTTATCTCTAAGTTGGACTTGAAAATAATGGAGAGCCATTTGTAGCCTTAAAATAAAATATATTCATAAGCGAAATATCGAATATTTTAGATTTTTTATAAATTCCACATCAAGAACATGATATCTCCTTGATAATAGACAAATATGAATGATTTGAATCAACATTTTATGCCTTTTAAAATTACTTTTACAAATATTTTCAAAGATGCTAACTGCTTTCCATAATTTTCAAGTTCAACTTATACACTTTTCTAACTGCACCGATTTTCATCGGATGCATCCTCACGCATCCGATGAAAGTGGCAGATAGAAAGCAACAGAGGAGAAAAAGGCGATTAAATAGCCGATGAAAAGAGGAGAAATAGGCGATCAAATTCTCCTGCTCAAGAGCAGGAGAAATTCTCATTCTATCGGTGTGACACCGATGAAATGTGCAGTTAGAAAACGTTCAGGAGAAAAGGGCGATTAAAACAGCGATTAAAATGGTCAAAGGTCGCAGTGTACGCGCGCTTTTTCGTAACCAGCTTTGTTTGTTGACATTTATTTTTAACATGCTGCATGCACGCTATAGCTAGATGGGGCGCGGGCTTATTTTATTTTTATTTTATATTACTGATAAGCTTTGTAAAAAAACCAAAATTAATATATATCATTATGATAATATATTTATTTAGAAATATATATTTATTAGACCAAATGGTGAACAAAACATTATTCAAAATTGAAAACTAGCAGATTTAATGAAAGTACAATGGATTTTTATTCATCGCAGACGTTGTTTCGCTTTTACTGAATAATTCTTCACTTCCGGCATGGGCTCGCCACAGCGAGAGAATTTCACCGGCAGTTAGAAAACGACAGGGGGAAAACTGCGGTTCCACCTTTGTTTACATAAGGAAAATTCAATCGGTATTTTAATCGGTGTGACTCCGATAGGGTGCAGTTAGAAAAGGGTATTAGAGATAAGTTCAACTTAGGATCTTTGTGAAACACCCCCCAGGAATATTTTCTGTGTTTTTTTAATGTGATGTTTGGTTGCTCCCTAATATGATATCCATGTCATCTACGTGTAAGTGTGGATAGGATCATTCACAGCATCCTTGGAACATACATGTAGCATGGCGATCAAGACTCCTTTTGTATTATACATGATATATCAATATTATAATGCAGTGCAAAATACAATGCAAACTTGTAGATAATATATGTGTATGAAGAGGGGGTACCTGTGTATATATGCTGTACAGTTGGAAGAAGAGTATTTTTAAACCTGTCTCTGTTCCGGAGTGATGTGGTGTTTGTTCTTGTACTGAGGTCATTCACCCACATCATTGAAATAAAAATTATCAGTCTGTAATTTCTGTATGTCATCAGCTAGTCATGAATGTAAATGGCTTACCAATGCTTCGAGTTAAAGCTCACATAGAGACAATTATAAAGATAGCCTGCTGAGAACCAGGCACCCGTTTCTCAAAGCTTTTTTTTTCAATGACAAATGACAAAAATCATTGACAAATCTGCTGATAACCATTCAGACTCAAGTATTTCACTATTTTATAACAAAAACTGTCATTTGTCACTGATGACAGTTTTTGTGAAATGGGGCCTAATTGATTTTCAGTTATACCTTTTTGGTTCTCAGCATTTATTTGTCTACTAGGAGCTTTGGTTTGCATATGCTCTTTTGTAATATACAGTTGCATGGGTTATATGTTTGATAATAAAGAGGATATGTGTGGAAATATTGACTTGTTATGAATCAAAGACTGCAGACTGCCAGTGGTCTGCCTTATTGTTTGGAGTACATGATACATATATACACTGTACATGTGACAAAACAGTAGACTACAGCAGTCCAGTGTTTGTTCCTTTACTCAACTAAAGCATGTTAAGAGTTAAGTATGCTTCATTAACTAATTGCTAAGGCCTGGATAATACTTGTGGAGCACCTAGAGTGTCAAGTCTGACGGACATAAGCACTATACAAGAATCTATTTTTATTATTTTTATTTTTTTGATGTTGAACTATCTTCCTGTTTTGACTTTGTGTATATTGGTTTATTTATTTACATTTTTATGATTATGGTCAAGGAATATTTGGTTTTGTCATCTAATTGTATCTGTGAGATCAAACAGAATTGCAAACAGCTATCTTATATTTTTAATAAACTTCCAGCAATTAAAAAATATCTTATGACACCCTTTGCATCTTGTAGTTTTCCCATTATTTTATAAATGGACCTAGCTCATAAATTCATTATAAAATACAATGCATTTAATTGTTCAATTTACAATATCAACTAGGTAATGGTGTTTGAATAAATGACAATGATTTGAACATGACATTAATAAGATAAAGCAAATAATTCTTATTTTTCTGATGGGTAAAAGTGAGAAAAACTGAGGGTGAAATAAAGCATCAAGGAAATTCCTATCTCTCAAAATTAAATATAAAGTTTTCCTGCAAGGATTTGCATTGGAACTGATTTCTGTTATATAAAATCAAACTGCATGATATATTGCCAGTTTGTACCTCATTTTAATGTTTATACCCTAAACCAAACGACAGCTAGGCCAAAGCATTTCACACACAAAATATTTCCCAAAGTGTATAACTTGTTGCATGCTTCCACTTGGTCTTGAGGATGTAATATGCATGGAATTTAAATTAAATGCCTTTTTTTTCTTGATCAAAAATATATAGAGAAGTTTGTTTGATGTAAGATATAGCCCTGAAGATGTTTTCTGAGATTGTACAATTTGAATTATATATAGTATCATTATTAAATACACTTGAAACATCACAATAATATGTCCTGTGCCTTTTTTATTTGTTTTAGTTCATTTTATTCTCTTATACGATCTTGGTGGTCATGTATGTAAATAAGAAAACAAGGAATGCAAGAATTAAACAACTGCATTTGTTGTAAAAGGAGGGAGAGGGTAGGAGAGAGGAAACCCTTATAAAAGATTACCATGGTACAAATTTTGTGGGGGCCACGGTACATATACAAAGGTTCATATACTCCCATGGTTATTACAATTACAATTACATTACAATTACATTACAATTAAATATTGTTATGTTACACTAAATGTATATAAAGCCATGGTAGTACTGTACCTTGATAGTACCATAGTTTTTTTTGCAAGGGAAGATAAATAAGTTACCAACAAGCGGGGCAAGAACATGGATAGTCCAACAATAGATTTATTATTATGACGATGATGATTATCATTATTATAATCTTCAATTTCATTATCATTTTTTAATATTATTGTTATCGTTATTATCATTACTTTTATCATTATTTTTAATATTAATAGGGTCTATTATTTTTTCTTCATTGTTACTATAATTATTATTATGATATTCTAATAACCTAACAATTTACCTAATGCAAAATTGTCTTTGATAGTTTTCATTTACTTTCATTAGTGCAATCTTTCCTGACCCTCTTAATTTCGAATTTTGACAAATTGTAATTTTATTTGTTTCTACCGCTTCTGCTAGCTTTATGCGGGAAGAAAAGAGAAGAGAAAATAGTGCAGCGCCCCTTACGGTGTATTTACGTCACCCACTAGCGCTGCTTTCAAATTTGTCGAACTTCGTTGCGGTAAGTGTTCGTATTTGTTTGTTTTGAGGGATATGCAGATGTGATGGTATAAAATATGATTAATTAGGACATTTTATAAATTTTGAGATGTATAAAAAGACCAGTAGACTCTAGAAATGGGCGTAAGAATGAAGATTTAATATGGTGGATAGCGTTGCGGCCCCACATGCTAAAAATGCTGTCCGTGTAATATGAAGGGCCCTACAATACATGTCTGCTAACCTAACAATATATTCCACTTGAAAGTAACAAGATTTTCCTATTGTATTGCCCATATAATTGATCTCATATTATTACTCATATTTTAGAGAGTACTTTTGCTAAATATTTTGTCCCATTATTCGCCCAAGAACATTGTTTTTACAAGGAAAGGCAGCGGTGTCATTTAGAAATTTGATTTGACTTTGTTGATATTGTAAAAAACAAACGTTCCCATTTATGCTTACGCACTCATTCACTGTCAATTTGGGATTTTTGACATGAAAGATAGCAGATAGGCTAGACGCCAACTCATGAAAATGAGGCTGAGATTGGATGAGCGATCTGCGCATGTGCTAGGCTAAAGTTCTTTGTGCCCTCGGGTGTAGTTTTCGGATTACGTGCTCTGGCCGCACATGTCTCATTTTTTTTGTACCACGCAAGCCAGTGCTATAGCATCAACAAGCGAAGGCATGGGGCGCATTCCATTCTGACTACGTGTGTTCATGGGGCCGAAATCTGCATCGCTAGGCCATAAACTACCTCTGAAACAGTGAACGTGAAAATGATTTTTTTTCTGGGATACTTTTTGTTTGTTTAAATAACAATAGTATTTGTTTCATGATTTGAACAAGAAATGAAATTAAATAGGAAGTAAAGAGTCCAAAAATAGTATTTTGTCCTAAGTTGCCAAAAACTCCCTCCTTTACTCTAGTAATATACAAATAACGCATGGCCCAGCGTGCGTTAGTGGTAAATGCATGCATGCAAGGTTTTTCTTTAGATTGGTGCCGCCTCTGTGCACAGACTGCTTGGGGGGAGTTCACAGTGCGCATCATCTGAAGAAATTGAGCAACACATGAAAATCAAAACAAACCGAAGTTTAGATCTAACGTTAGAGTCTACGAGCGTTAGACTTAGATCTAGATTGAGTTACTGTAACTCTCCGTGTATAAGACTCACCTGTGTATAAGACGCACCCCTATTTGGGGGGAAGAAAAAAAGGGGAAGGACCTTCATTTTACATCGAGGTGCAGTTGAAGTTGTAAACTTGTCACAAATAATAGTAATAGGCTTCATGATACCAAGTGTCCCACACCAGCCTCTCCACATCACCTAGCAGAAGTACTGTGTTCTATGCCAAACATAAATAGTCGTGCATTACTTTCAAACCAAGATGACAGACAAATTTGAGTGTTGTTGTAGTTTCCGAGTGGTGAATCAACACACTGATTACTGAGCTGGGAGACATTGCCAGGCATAGCGCCATAAATCGAAACTAGAAAAAAAAAAAAGACTTTTTTTTTCTGTACCTGTGTATAAGACGCACCCCCGACTTTCATTTTTTTTCGGCGGCAAAAAAGTGCGTCTTATACATGGAGTTTTACAGTATGTTGGTTCTAGAAAACGAAAAGATAAGACCTTGCAGGCTTGCTACTTACCAAAAAGTCCATGGGATCCCACTTGCCTTAAGTAAAATAAAATCCATAATTGAATCAGACAGCTGAAATTCCTGGCTTCATTATATAATCCAAAAGTCAAAACAGGCAAAAATCCAAGGCAAATGTAAACAAAAATTTGTTTTCTAATCTCTTTCTCTAGCTACGCATATGCTGCGCTGGAGCGTTCAATATTAGCTGCGCTGGATATCGATCTTGAAGCGCGCAATATAACTTTTTTGACCAATCACGATGCTTAAAATTACTATAGCTAATTTATAAAGACAATTATTTGGTGTTGCTTGTTCACTGTTGCCTCGTTGGTTGTGTATTTGGTTTTATCAGAATCACACAATTACACATATTTGCAGACGTGGGTACTCTGGCCATTCTGCATTCTTTGGAGCCCCACTCGCAGAATGCATGAGGTCAAACCATAAACGATATCGATCTCATTCCAGAGTTAGTGCTAGTAAAAACTTTTAGTCACATCCTGCACATGTACAAAAGAAAAGGGAGAAAAATAAATATTATAGCTGAAATACATGTACTTAATTTTAGATATAAAGCTCCAAAATCATACAGTTACGTAAATGACTGTTACTTACAGCCTATTCCAAGATAAAAAAATGAAGAAAAGGCGTCTGATTTTCCTCCTCGGCATCCTGTTTTGCTAGAGTCTACGAATCGTCTAGTTTGCTCATCAGCCCCCGCAAAAATGAATGGGTTTTACAAAAATAGAGCATGATTCTGTTTCATGAAAGTGTTCTATGCTATTAGATTACCTTCATCCATCAAGTGCCTATTCTAGACCACCAATACTAGGTTTGTAGTACTGTTCACAAAAGCAAACTTCTTAGCATGCAGTAAATCTAACTTTGTCCCCTTAAATCATCCTATCTTCCAGAATATGACACCAAAAATGAATTGTCTGACTGATACAAGTTTATCAGAGAAGCTTTACTGAAGTGAATACCAGTATGGAAGACAGAATTGAGGTGAGTTATCTATTTATTAACTTCAATCAAAATTACCAAAATATTCATTAACTAATTCCCAAATAGCACTCTAGACTAGAGTGCTTTATTCTGAAGATAATAAGATTTTACTCTTTTTTGTGTGCTAAATATTTCCTGTAAAAGGACCATAGCTAAAGATATTTATTGATAGTTCAGTACCGTCATGTGCTCTTTTGATCAAAACAAATTTTTTGAAACTATTGAAATTGTGGAAAAAAAGAGATATTTTAATGCTCTTTACAGTAATCAATTAATCAACTCTATTCAAAATGTTATCTCTGACATGATTTAGGCTATTATCCATGATAGGTGAAGACTAATGGATTTGCCACTTGCTATGTTACTATTTCTTAAGTACAACTTAATATCCCCCTTTCCGTCAGAGAATCTACATGTACCTGTCCTTCCTCTTTCAAAAGATCCCTTTTAACATACTTCTTCCCCTCAGTAATATAATATTATTTACCTATTTTATTAGTTTTTACTTTATGTTCCTCTTCACATTCTATTATTTTGTAGGTGCTATTTAAATTGTGTTTTTAGTGCTGCTCCTAATAAATCAATATCATTATTATTTTTTATTAAACCATGGTTTCAAACATCGCATGATATTTTCTTTGCAGAACTACCAGGTTCTGAACATGTTGGGTAGAGGAGGCTTTGCCTGCGTGTATCGAGCTAAGACCATCAGTACTGGACAGGAGGTTGCTATCAAAATGGTGAGGAAAAAAATGTCTGGAATCTGCAACATCAATTCCTATCTTATCTTGTGTTCCTTTTTGATGTGTTTTTATGTCACACATTGTATCTCGTTTTCTTAAAGGGTTGGCCTCTTGCGAGGTTTATTTCCTCTTTGGCCACTGCCTTCCTCACTTGTTATAATTCATCTCATGTATTGTCATATATTTGTCTGTTTTATATGTATTTTTATCTGTTGATCTCTTTAGGTGAAATAAATGAAACT
The DNA here is from genome assembly GCA_003118195.1 of Hemicentrotus pulcherrimus. NCBI lineage: Eukaryota > Metazoa > Echinodermata > Echinoidea > Camarodonta > Strongylocentrotidae > Hemicentrotus > Hemicentrotus pulcherrimus. The sequence goes on along the minus strand of BEXV01000470.1, from coordinate 26,992 downwards.
GAAACATGCATAATATCCAAAGTCTTATTACCCTACATTTATAGAATGTACACAATGTCGTAAATTTGATACCATGGAAGCTACTTAATGGCAGAGTGCTATGATGGGAGAAGTAAAAAAAAAAAAACTCAAATATATTTCACAGTGACAATATAGAAGTAAGTGACAAGGACAATGTTGATATTAAATCATTTGAAGTCTCTGATAGTAAGCCGTGTCATTTTGACATTTTACTTTAAAGTTAAAAAATTTAGACTGTTTGCTAAATACATGTACCAAACAAAGAAATTACAGGGCACCCATGACAGTATGTAAAGTTTTACAAAGTTGAGCTAAAGTTGATTTTTTTTTCTTCTTTCTGTTTGCTTGTTTTGTTAGATTGATAAAAATTTGATGCAATCTAGTGGCATGGCAACCAGAGTTAAGAATGAAGTAGAAATACACTGTCAACTGAAACATCCATCCATCCTTGAGGTATGTATTCATGATTCAGTTTGTGTTTTCCTTGTTCTCTACGCATGTAGAGTGTGGCTCTTGCATAGCTTGTTATAATCTTTGTATATATTATAATGTATAGGGTCAATGATAGAGCAATGGTCTTAAATCTGGTAGGTCTCAAGTTCAAAACAAAGTCGATGCGCTAGTGCTCTTTACCAAGTCCTTCGACGAGGACTTCAATCCATCAGTCCCTGTTTGCTTACTTGCAAGCATACACATGCTTTCCTAGCAGTCAGGTGAAACAAACAATACAGTTGAATCAGCAGACTCTCACTGAAAGCTCTCAGACACTTGAGTACATTACCTTTCTAAATACATGTCCATACCTAATTATGAAAATTCATGATGAACATACTGTTGGTATCAACCCTCCTCCCCCCCCCCTTCCAGGAATCAATGCGAAAATAAGCATGTCATAAATCAAGAAGGTATTTGACCCTTCAAAGCTTGAAGTCCTACATCATAACACTATTGACCGTGAAGTAGTTCTATGCTTGCTTGAAAATTCTACAGTTATCAACATAAATCATTCATAGTGCTACTCGCAACATAATTACATTCTAGCTTATCTTGATGCACAATTCAACAAAGAATTCATTATTGAAGCTTGAGAAGAATATTAGTACAATAACCAAAATGTATCTCTTTATTACCAGCTTTACAGTTACTTTGAAGATAACAACTATGTGTACCTAGTCTTAGAGCTGGCTCAGAATGGAGAACTCTTACGATATCTCAAGAAAAAGGCAAGAGTTTTTGGTGAAGAGGAAGGTATGTACCAATATTTTATTAAATCGATGTGCATTGCTTTTAGTTTTCTACCTAAAACATGAAACAGATTATACTTGCGTGGTGAAATTTGATACCATGAAGTTGTTTTTGTATTGTTATGATCGGAAAGCTAACAAATATTTACAATATTCAGTTAAGCTTGAGTTCTTCTTTTTCATTATCGTAAAATGTTTATTTCTCAGTTTTTTCAAGACTCTTTTCATTTTCAGTCACTAAGACCATCTGAAAAGGTGTATTAATTATTAAATTCATGAAAATACATTCCTGTTTTCATAATAGTACAACCTACAGAGGCTTCATAATATGATCCTAAGAAGGGCTCTGGTACTACCTTGCAAGTTTGGCATCTGAAGGAATGGCTCTTTTTGTTTACATATTTAATGTTAGTTTTTTTTTTATGATATAGAAATCTTCATCCTGGAACATAGACTGGCACTGGTTAAAAATAGCTTTTATTGTGCCGGTGCATGACATGATATAATAATAATTGGTGACATTGTTTATCATTGTGAACAGCTCGTCAGTTCCTGGAGGAGATTGTGATAGGTCTTCTTTACCTGCATTCACACGGCATCCTACATAGAGATCTAACGTTAGCAAACATTCTACTCACCAGAGATATGCACTGTGTAAGTCAAACCAACCATCTTTCCTAAATATTTTCTTAAGCTTTCTTCCAAGTTGTAATCAAGAAAGTTTGCTCTGTAGAAGAGAAAAAAAAATAGAGGTTACTTTTAGGGTCACGTTGTATGTTTCAGTAACTTGGGGGAGGGGGGGGTTTAAATCTATTTGAGCCCCTGTTATGCCTTCCTATTTAGTGTTGAGGTTGATGGCATATCCCAAGTATACCATCCTCATCCATCCAATCTTTTTAGTACACAACATTTTCATTACCTTACAACATCATCCTTTATTTATTTTTAATTTTTTATTTATTTTGTGTTTGTTTTTTGTTTGGGGGCGGGGTGGGCTTTCATTAGACAAACAATACTAAGTGATGTCCATTCTGAAGGCAGGCAATGAAATGCATGAGCTCTTATCTATGCTAATATTGCATTATCCATTATATGTTATGGGCTTTGTCAGTCGTAATATAATAATATCTCTTGTATACGGTATTCTGTTTTCTTACAAGTGAATTTGAATAGAATTTTGAGATTGTATGATCTGTATCCAGGCCTTCTGATCTACCATTATAGGCATGCACTTTACCTTAAACCAGTACCATGACATTTAGCAACAGAGATACATTACTTATATTCTGTGTGTAACATTATTGCAGGTTTGACTAATTGCAAATCGTTTTCAAATTATTATTAAGTGATATCTTTGTAATCCTGCAGAAAATAGCAGACTTTGGATTGGCAGCACAGCTTAAGCTTCCAGAAGAACAGCATTACACCATGTGTGGTACTCCCAACTACATCTCACCAGAGATAGCTACCAGAGGACCACATGGACTCAAATCTGATGTATGGTCTCTAGGGTGTATGCTCTACACCTTTTTGACTGGTACACCACCGTTTGATACAGAGGCTGTTAAGACAACGCTTAATAAGGTAGAGTAGATAGGTGTTAAGTGTTTAATGGTCTGGAACATTCATGTTTGACACCTTCCTAACAGGTAACAGGATGTTTGGTGCAGAGGCTGCTAAGTAAACACTTAATAAGGTAGATGGATGGGTGTTTAGTGTTGTATGGTCTTTAGGGTGCTTTACACCTTCTTGATACCGAGGCTGTAGTGGGTGGATGTCAATTGTGGAGTAAATGGGTGTTAAGTATTTAATAGTCCATAACATGTATGTTTGACACCTTCTTGACTTGTAAACCTTCCATGATACCAAGACTGTCAAGGAAACATTTAGCCATCTAAATGTAGGTGGGTGGCTAGGTACCTTTAGGTGCTCCTTTGGGAGAGGGAATGTTGTTGGATTAGTATTGTATTTTTATATGTAAAGATATACAGATGAATGATCTCAAAAGCTGTATAGATATCAGTGCAGAGCATTCAATTATGATGCATGCATTAAGTAATCCCTCCCTGTTGCCCTCTGTTGCATTTCTCTCTCTCTCTATCTCTCCCTCATTACTTATCCATTGTGTATTTATGTGTTCTTATGTTGTTGTGTTTTTTTTTTTGTGCGATTTTTGCAATGCTTCTCTCTCTCTCTCTCTCTCTCTCTCTTATGTGTCTATCTTTGTTATCATCAAAACTAGGTAATGTTAGCCGAGTACATCATGCCTACCTATATCTCCAGCGATGCCAAGGACTTGATCAGTAAGATGTTAAGAAAGGATCCTACAGAGAGGATTAATCTATCATCAGTCCTGGATCAACCCTTCATGGACAAGACTCGCTTCAGTGGAACCAAGAATAAACCTCTCTCTAAGGTATCCTATCGTATCTCTATCATACGCTCAAAATTAAAATTGTAAATTATTCATAATGTAATAAGTAATTGTAGTAGTATTTGTTTTGTGTGATTGCATGTCTACTCCATTTCCCCTTTGTTTATTTGAATCTCATATTCTTTTGGCTACTTGTTATTCCCATTCTGTTAGTATCAAGATTTTAGAACTAAGGACTAAAAGACTAAAGACATAATGACTTAAATGACAACCTGCAAGTGAAATTCAAGTATGGCCGTCATGTCATATTGATAAATAGCACACAAGATTTCCTAAATAGACGGTATGTGCAAAGAAACTCAGTAAATTAAGATACTGGAATAAAGTTGCAATCCTTGCTGTCGAATTTTAAAGAGGAAATGGATCGCAGCTAATTTTATTTCTTCTTAATTCAGAGGCTTGTGGAATCATCACTAGACAGTGGTCTTGCTACCATGGCGACGACATCCTCCTCCAATACAACCAACCGCACCTCATCCCGTAGCAGACCCATGAGAGCCCTTCCAATGTCAACACTTACACCGGTCATCTCACAGTGTGAGGGGTCAAGAGGTCAGGTCAAAGGTCAAAACACCGTCCAAGGTCATCATTATGGAGACGGGATTGGGTCAAGTTGGAATCAGTATGACAGGCATCCACCCTCACCACCAGTGAGACAACGAGCCAATCACAGTGCAGCCTTACAGTCAAGAAGTGAGCAAGCAGGAGAAACACTAGAGTCTAGACCATGGTTTTCAGGTGCTGGTAAGTATCTTTTCTCACTTTATTATGTCTTTCCTTTATCAGAAGAAGGTGCATTTATTTTCTTATACTCTGCCAAATTCAAAATGTATTTGTTCTTTTTTCCTTAATCAAGCATTTATGACCATTGCCGTCAGCCTCAATCATTTTAGATATATTGTTGTTCTTCTTCTTCTAAAATAATGCTAACAACATTATTGAGATTGAAAATTATTCCCTGTAAAAATAGTAAATTTACTGTTTTGTACATCTATCTTTGATTGCACTTGACTTTCATTTTATAGTTGATAATCTAGAATGAATTTAGTAAGGATAGTTTATTGTTTGAGCTCCACCATTGTAGAGTATTAAAGCTTGTTACTGAAATACGTCATTAAAAATGGGTATTTTTCCTTTGCTCACAGCTCTAAAGCAGAAGGCGTCAAGCTCTCAGGACCTGAGGTCGACCAGTAGCGATAGGACGCAACCTCATGCATCTTCCCATACATCACAAACCAGAGACTACAACCTTACCACTAAACCATCCTTCAGTGATGGAAACATGAAAGGGTTTGATACAAAGACTAGAGGCATGTACCAATCTCATGAACAAGACATCAACAGAAGCCAGGGGCATGTGTACCATGATGACGCTCAGGTGAAGAGGAGTGGGTCCTGGAAATCACAAGAGTTCCTTGGACAGCATGGCTCAATCCTGAGAGAAAAGAGCAGAACAGAGACATCGGGACACTATGACAGAGTGGATGACGCAAAACACAGACTTTTCTCTGAAGCAGATATCGATTCTGATAGGCGACAAGATCTCACAGTGAGATCTGACCATGCCATGGATAAGTGTACAGAAAAGAAACAAAGTGCCCAATCCTCGGTAAGTGATCATCCTAGCGTGCATGGTATGCATGCTGCATTGCCATCATCAGCATCGTGTGGAGGATTATCCAGTAAGCAGGATGGGGCGCTACATAAGGACAGCAAGGCTGCAGAAAGGAGTAGCCATAGACGGAGCAAATCTAAGTCACATGACCTAGACAAAGGTAGTGATTGGATGCATAGACATACCCGCAAGCATGAGAAGAGGGAAGGAGGAGGAGGAGGAGAGGGTAAGGGGGAGGGTGGAGCTGGTGTTCAGAGCCTTGCTCATTTGACCCCTCCTCTCAATGCTACTAGACTAAGACCGATCAGGCAAAGAACAAGAAATGCAGTGGTAAGCCAATCAAACCAATCAAAGATGTCTGTATGAAATTGGATCACTATGACAATAGACCAGTTCATAGTTATCACATGGTAAAAATGGCCCCAAATATCCAGAGATCTTTTATTTATAGGGGCATCCCACTTTGTGCATTTTAGGACAAACACTGCCAAAGTGATAGATGTGCTTCATGTATACCCTTTGTTTGCCCTCGTTAGAACAATACTTCCTCGTGTGTTTCAGAGAATGTGCTGTCTGTGAATAAATGAGTATCAATTACATAACTTTTGTGAGTACATGTTCAGTAATCGTCTTGGTTTTAAAAGTTTGGTACAAATAACCTTTATCAGCCCATGTTCAGATTGTATCTATGAACTGGCTTATTAATGACATACTAATAGTCAAGCTTGTTAGGAGAAAATGTGTTGTATTTTCACACATGTCATGTCTTTGAGAGTATTTCTTGATGGCTTTGATTGTTAGGTGAGCATCATGCTTGGAGGAGAGGTGTGTCTTGAATTCTTGAAGACCAAAGATGGACAGGACAGGGTGGTAGAAGTCTTGAGGATATCACAAGATGGAATGCAGGTAGGTTACATGATAATCAATCTTGCAATCAGGGTATTTACTATTTAGGTGGTTTATGATTACCATCTCTACCTCCAAAGTTAATTCATCAAAGCGAGAAATCATTTTAAAGAAAGAGAGAGAGAGAGAGAGTAAAGATGATTTGATATGGAATTTTTTCTGAATTCATAACATGACTGCTGTAATCAAGGTATTAAATGGTTCACCTGATTTACAAATTAATTAGCTAAGTACTAGACCAAAATATATCTTTCTTTCATTGTTATGCCAAAACAAGACTCTCTTTTAACAGGAGGACATGGAAGAATATGTTGTTTCCTAAGAAAAATGAGAATGTAAGGATTAGATTATCACCAGACACTGATTGTGAAATTCCATGATTACAATGATAATGTGTTTGTATTCTCAGGTTACCATCTACCAGCCCAACGGGGGTAAAGGTTTCCCTATAATGGATGACCCTCCATCCCCACCCCAAGACAGTGGTATTACCAAGCATAGTTACCATGATATACCATCTAAGTACTGGAAGAAATACCAGTATGCATCGAGATTCATCCAACTGGTCAGGTCCAAGACCCCCAAGGTCACCCTCTATACACCAGATGCTAAGTGTATGCTGATGGAGAACGGTCCTACAGCGGACTTTGAGGCTTGCTTCTATGATGGTGAGTGGATGTAGCTATGATTTGTGTATATCTTGATATTCTTGTTAATTGTCTGTTAATCAGAATGCTAATAGTTTCTGCATTTTGCTTCCTTTGATGTACATTGGAGGGGACCTGGAGCTATGACTTCTTCACGTGAGCCATGCAAAACAAAAAAAGGAAGGAAAACATAGAAGAGGAAAAAAACTAGAATAGAATATATGAAAATGACATGAAGTGATAATGGTAGAATCTATGTTAAAATCATTTACAGGTTATTTCTCTTTAGTTACTTGTATTTTTTGTGTAGGAGATAGAATTTTGTATCTTTCTGATATAAATACGACCAACAAAACTAATGATTTAATCTAATTTACAAGACAAGTTTAAAGAGAGCTGTCAATATCATGGGAGCATGTTTCACTATCAAATGATATCTATTTTTGTCATTAGGAACTAAAATTCATGCCACCTCAGCAGAACTGGATGTTACTGAGAGTAACGGTCAAACTTGCAAGCTTCCCGCTGATCAGAACAGTGACCAGATACCTAGCCATCTCAAACCAATCATCAGTAGCTTCTATACAGTGAGTACCATTATAACATCTGATTACATTCTCACATTTTTACACATTTTAGTATATCTTTGACATGTGACAGGGTCAAAATGGATGGCAATAATTTTCCTATTGAGACTGATCAATCAGCTTTTCTTCTCCAAGTTGAACACACTGATATCATGGTTTTACTATTCTTCCAAAAAAATATTGTGTTAATGTATACCTATCATTTAAATATCTCAATAAACATTTCATTTTTGAAGAGTGGGTATTTCTATTTGTTAATTAGTAAGGAAAAATAAGGAATCGCATGTGCCTTTCTGTGTTCAATAGGAAGATTTTTATACCCCTTTCCTAATGAAAATGAATTTAAAGACAAAGTTGGACCTGAATTGTGAACTTCCGTTACTTTTGCTGACAATTTTTTTTTTTTGGGAAGTGCCAACATTATGAATGAGAGTAATGTCCCCTGCCTCAGGAGATGGTTCATCATCTCATAGTTTGCTTCTGAAAGTTAAGATTAACATTGACAGGGAATGCTGCATTCACTGTAAATAGTCTGAATACTATGCAAAATTATATGAAATATGTGAGCTTGTGTCAATGTTTAAAAAGATTGCTTCATAATATGTTTTGTTCCATTCTCATATCTGTCAGTTTTTAGATGTAGTCCTTATATAGCACCTTCCTCCGGTGATGGTAGAATTGCAATTGATTTTTTTTTCTTCTTCTGAAGTAGTTAAAGAATGTTTGGTGGTGTTACAAATACTTCCAGTGCTCAAATCATTTAGAATAGACTTCATGTTTGTGTAAACAGTACTAAGATGTGCTTGTGATTGTGATTATGTCATAGTCACTGATCAACAAACTTAGACTTGTTGATTTTTATTTGTTTATTCTAGTGGCGGCAGCATTGCGTGGATGTTGAATCTGCAATTGCTAGTCTTGAGTCCAGACATGGCTATGGACCTTTCTTCCCTCTGATCCTCTCAAGGTAGGTAGATTTCTCATTACTCAGCATGTACAGAATGTGAATGCTTTCACTTCACTTTGTAAAACCAATTAAAAGATATTGAAATAATTAGATGGTGCTTAAGAATAATGTTATATAGATAAATCGTAATTTAATCTTAAGAAAAATCTGATGAACAGAAAACAATTCATTTTTTGCAATTTTCAACATAGATTTTTTTTTTACAACTTAAGAGATTCAAACTATTTAAGGAAGTACCATTTTGATTCAAGGGATTATTGGCCAGTTTATTAATCATTGTGTATTTTTTTTCATGTATTATTATTTTTTGTTTTATAGGAAGCCATTACAAGAATCCTACCAGCAGGGGAACAAAGTACCAGCTTCAACAAACATAAGAACCTCAGCAGCTACATCTCATACAACCCCTGCCACCACCACCTCCACCACCAAGGTGCCACCCTCTACCACTCCCCACCCTAGTAACCCCACCCAAGCGTGTCCCCAGGGGTCTGTTACCTCCCCCAGTGTAGTGGCCGCACCCACAGCCTCTGTTTGTTCCTTTGATGGTACTATATGCAGTGTAGCTAGGAGTGTACAGGGCAAGGACAGGACTAGACACAGGAAAACAGACAAAGGTTTGTGAACGCTCTAGCTACTAATTATATTTAATTTAGTTCAATATCATGTTTTTTGTGCATTTCTATTGTATGTTGCCAAATTGTAAAAGTATTGACATATACCGGTATGTATTTACGAACTGATGATATCAGAATGCAATTAAAAAAGTCAAACCTGTCTTAGTGAACACCTCTCTACAAAGACCACCTGTAAACAGTGTACACTCATATTGCCTCCTAGGAAGAAATGAGTTGTAGAACCTGTCTAGAAAGGCCACCTGTCTGCAGGAGCCAGTTTTCCTCTTTCCCCTTGAGTGACCTTTATAGTCAGGTTTGACTGTACTTTAATTGATAAAATCATGGATATAATCTTAACTATCGGAATTTCATATATTTTTGCCAACAATATCACCTTATTTCCCATCACATTGTAGACTAGTTCAAACAAATATTTTCAAGAATGAATCAATGAAAATACCTCTAAAGATAATTTGAACACTTTTCTACATCTTACCAGTTTATCTGGTTCAATATCCTGTTTTTCATACGCCTTCATTTTGTCTTTCTTACATCATATTTCAGGCTTCTTTCAAGTTTTATATGATACACATCTACGGAGCTGCCTGTTATGTACATGTAGCTAAATTTCCATGATCTCAAAGCTACCATAACCAAGGAACATGCATGATTGTATTCCATTTCTTTCTTTTGCTTTCAGGTGGTAGCTCCAAAGAGACTTCTAAAGTTGCATCACAAGCCACACCCCACCCTGAGGGGAAGGATGGAGTACTCAAGAGTGTCTTTTTTCCAAACATTGGATGGGCATCACAGGTAATATATGCAGAAAGCCTTCTACATGTATATCGACATCAGTTTTTAAAAGATTACCATCGTTTCGAAATCAGAAGGATACAAAAGTAATTTGTGACTTTAACCCTACTGTGCTTAAAAGTACAGTAACAAGTATTTCAAATTTACTTTGAAGAGAAATTTTTAATTTCTGCCTTTCTAGTAATTTTTATGTCTTTGTTGTTTTGCTCTATGTGTAGCAAAGTAGTAAATCGTTATCCCAGGTTATTTTAACTTTTCTCTTCATAAAAATAAAGAAATACTTGTTAGCTAAGGTACCAGGGGTTTGAATACCTGCTGCAGTACTAAAATCCTTTGGCAAGACATTAATCTACATGTTCATTTGCCACTCTTAACCTAGGTAAAGTATGAGAGTGCCTGGTAGGATTCATTCCTTGAATGCACTGACTGCTACGGTTGCCCATGCTAAAGCTGGGGTGATAATATCCAAAGTCCTTTGAAAGCACATAGAGATGTTACATTATAATGTCATATATGCTAAACAAGAATAACATATTAATACAGTCAAACCTGCTTTAGTGACCACCTGTCTACAACAAGAACATTTTTTGTTTCCCTTGAAAATGGTTTCTCATTGAAACATGTACTAAATAACCTGTACATAAAGACCACTTTTTTCTGTTTTCCTTGTGCGGTTGCTATAGACAGGTTTGACTGTATCATTATATCACTATGCATAGTCTGATTTTGACCTGTGATGTATTCTTATCTTATAGATGAGTTCTGGTGAGGTTAGAGTACAGTATAATGATGGTTCAATGATCCTAGTCCATGCTACTACATCTACTATCAAATACATGGACACACAAGGCAAGGGTCAAAGGTCAGTCTAACATCATCTACCATTTATCAGTAAATCACAAATCAGTAAATTTATGTGATAGGCACAAGATATCAAAAGAAATTGAACTTGAAGCAAGCACATTTCTCCAATAAGTTTTTTAAATAATAAATAATTACACCTACATGTAGTTTCAAACCTTAGCTAAGTAAATACAAGTAGATGTAAGCTCTTTGAGGTTTACAAAAACTCAGATATTGTTCATAATGTTGTCTTCTGCTATTTTTTTCTGCCACATATCAGAAAGATTCATGTTTAATGGAAACTTTGAATGCTGTATCACCCCAAGAGGTTCATAAAATCACAATCTGCAATGGAAATTACTGTATTCAGTGTTTTGGATCTACCTATTAGCACATCTGTTTCATTATAGTGCATTATCCTTCTTGGCCCCTATTAACATTTTGGGGGAAATTGGAAAAATATATATTTGTATGCGTTGAATATAAGATTTATGCAAGAGACTCTTACCTTAAGACCTGAATATTAATGAAAACGATAATTATTTTTCCCGCTTTATATTGAAAAGCTTAACTTTAACTTTTGAAAGGATATTTTTTGGAAATTGTATACATGCTACAAATCTGTAGAATAATTGTCGATTTGGGGGTAATTGTGAATTCAAAGATGTACATATTTTCTTTTTTCCATTATTTTTCTGCAGCTATGGTAGAAATGCAGTGTTACCCAGTCACATCAGAGAGAAGCTTCTTCACATGCCTCATATCATCCAACTCTTTGTGAATCAAAACAAACCAACATGACATCGGTGATTGCAGCTATGTTACCATTTAATATGAACTAGGTACCAATAATATATCTCCTGCATGTATGTCATTCAGCTCTCCCAACACAAAGTCAGCAACATTATTCAGTGTGTTTCTCTACAGGAGATTCTGAAAGTAACGGTTTGGTATACCAGGAAAGTAACCCCTGTGAGAATGTCACCAGTCTGGTTCTATAGGAGCACAGTTAACATACCTTAGCTGACTTCAGCAGGTTTACTGTATGCCTGGAAAGTGTGCAATACATTTTTTTTTCTCACCTTTATGCTAATGTTCGAGTAAGGAAACATTTCTACAGAACTTAGAAGGAGAGCGCACCTGGGAAAGTCCACCTCTGGAGAAGTGGGTTGGTTAGTTGTTAGGTATGATGGTTTGCAGGCTATGATCACTTTACCGTACTCATTCTCTACCATGCTGTAGGATGTCTCACTTGATATTTTCTTAGCATTAAAAAGGAGAGGTATTAGCCATCAGGCTTTTGTTGACTCCTTTTAATGTCTATAAATAATTGTTCTTTTAGTGTGCATGCTAGTAGTTCACAGCAATACATGTAGGTGGTTTTCAAAATATATGTTATTCAAACCTGTTGAATACCCTTCCATCATTTTCACACATATGTGAAATACTTTTCTCTTATCTTTATACTGCCTGATGTAAATCTTTAAAGCTGTCTCATTTCCTCTTACTGAGTACATGTATTAACATAATGAGATGTTTAAAGAAGTAATCTGTTGCAACCCTTATCACATTGTTGTACCATTAGATATACAATTTATGTAAAACTGTATGTAAGATAAAGCTTTTTTTCTCCAAATCTTACAACGCTTGGTGCTACAATACATTCACAAGTCTTTAGGAGATAGAAAGAAAAAATAATAATATTGATATCTTGGTGCCAAGAGTGGCCCTTTACCTCCATGCTCCAACTCTCCATCCTGTAATTTCTCTAATATCTGTGTGCTGATTTCTTAATCATATGCGTGTAAATATATTTTAATATTTATGTACATTTACTGTATATTGTATGTATATAGAATGAGGAACATTGAGAAAATAGTATATTCATTCTGTTCAAGAAGTAGATATAATTATCTGTATAATGACAAGATATATTCAGAGTAGAAATAAATACAATTTTTGAAATGGAATTAATTGCTTGTATGAAGTAAGTCTTGTTTGTCTTTGTTTGTATTGGTGTTTTAAATGTAAAGAGTAGTTATTGACAAGCTGCCAATCAGAATTGTAGATGCTAGGAAAGGGTTCTAGGATATATGATTCTCCAATGTCTGAATTTCATATTGATTAAATGGATAATAAGGACACAATGACACAATGAATAAGTCCAACAAAATCTAATGTTATTATTGAGTGTATATTTACAATCATCTTGGTAAACTTTAGCATTTCTTTGACAATGTTGATAGTGAAATACTACTACCGTATTTAATAGCAAAAGTTTCTAATAGTGGAAATATCTTTTTGGCATAAAAAGTTCAGTTCAATATATTTTATACATTTTTTCTTCAAATATATGTAGGAAGGTCTGGTCCCAGTAGCTCTATTACCATATAAAATAATGATGATAAAAACAAACTACACTAACAGGCATCATCCTGACTTCAAAGTGCAAGGAGACACACTACATTACATTTGGTATAACGTAGAACATACCAGTCACAGCAATCCATTAACATTCCACGCCAAGTCCCTCCTTCTTTGTAAGAACTTTGCCATTAATGGTAACTTCCAGGAAAACATTGGTTTGATCGGCTGTTGAGTGAGGTTGCCATGGTAGTTAATATTGATGGCGAAGTTACCATCAATGGTAAGTGTTATGCAATGGGACCCTAAGCTTTTTTCTCATAAAACTTTACACAATGGTGAATCGTCTACCCTAACTGCAAATTGAAACCATTATTATCCTTGGAAAGTACTGTATATATGAGATATGTGACACCTGTTGGGATATTCTGGTTTAGGTGGCACGGTGTAAAGAGTGGGACATCAAGGAAACACAATCATTTATACTGTACATAAATTACATGGGGTCACATTACTGAGAAGAGATCATGTGACAAAAAGTTTTGGAAAAAAACTCAGATTACAGTCACATTCACAGAGGCTTTGAAATATTGATATTCTTCCACTTAGAAAAAATACATTATATTATAAATTTTTCCACATTTTAAAAGATAATTTCATAAAAAATATAGTTTGATTTTTCTTCATTCATCTACTGTACCAGTCCACAAAGGCTGCAATCTTACAAACCAACAATATATTGGATGTATTTTTGAATATTAAAAAAGAATGCAGTTGTGAAAAAGGATTTAATCAAACCACACATTTATGTACCTCATTACATGTATTCAAAATAGTAATCATATTCCCAGTTCTTGTTTCCTGAGGCCATTGCCTCGGTCATGAGTCGATCCTCCTGCTGCTTCAAGGAGAGGAAGCAGTTAATGAACTCATCCCCAAGGGCATCACAGAGTACAGTATCAGCGACAAGAGCACTCAAGGCATCATGGATGTTATTAGGAATTTCAGCTGTAAGTTGAGGTAGTGTCTTCTCGTCCATCACATCACCTTTCACAGGAGGTGGCAGCGGAAGTTTGTTGGCGATGCCATCTAAGCCTGCTGCTATGGTTGCTGCCATGACGATGTAAGGGTTACAGCCGCTTCCTGGAAGCCGATTCTCAATGAACGTCCCACGATCTCCCATGATTCTAACCCGTACAGCTGTACTCCGGTTATCATAACCCCATGATGCGTTGACAGGAGCTTGTTGGTTTGGTTCAAAGCGCTTCATGCAGTTGATGGTCGGACACATCAACACAGCTAGACCTGGAACATGAGATAGAATCCCTGCTACCCAATGACGACCATTCTTTGATAACCCTGTAGGATGCTCCTTGTCAAACAGCATTGGATGCTTCCGTTTTGTATCCCAGATGGAATGAATAAAGTGCCCACATGACCCACTACCATCTGTGTATGGTTTTGTCATGAAGCTAGCAATATGAGAATTCCTCAAAGCAATTTCCTTAGTTGAGGTTCGAAATTTACATGCATTATCAGCTGCTTTTAGTCCAAATGCTGGTCGATAGGCCATCCCAATTTGTCCGGGTCCGTGTCCTGTATCCATGTTTAATACATCAAACCCCACTTGAGGTAGATAATCACAGAGTGGCTCTAGTATACCTTCCGCTTTTGGCAACCGAACAGTGGCCCCAAAGTTCCTCCCAGAAAAGATTGGTTTCTTCTCTGCTGCGTTCTCCACGTAAAACTCGTACCTGTTTGTAGAAAGAAGGGTGTAACCTACTGCATTGAGCTTTGCAATCTGCAGACGTGCCACGTACCTTGGGTAACCTACAACAGGGAGGCCATCAATTGTAGGCTTCATCAACACTCGAGCAGTGGTCTTTGCCCAGGGGACAACTTGAAAGGTTTCCAGATCAGGAAATGCCAGACAGTTGCTGAAGCCTATCTCTTCTCCGTACCCAGTGCCTGTAGCTAGGTTGCCTTGAGGATCAGAGGACATTAAGGTGCTGATGCTAAACTTGACACCATCAGAATTTCTTCTGGAGAAGGATGCAGCAGGGTAGAGACGGCAGTGAGAGATGCCGTAGACATCAGGCATCTCATAGCGAATGGTCGAGATACCATTCTTCTTGATGATTGCCTGAATCTTGTCCACGTCCATAGTTAATCCTGCCATAATACACATGAATAGAATTAGCATTTTTTACTTTGATTCTTGTACAGTCTAGCACTTTATAACAAAGCATACATTCATGATATAATTTATTCCTATAGTCATTTGCATGAGTAAACAGGTAAAGAGTTAGTGTTGATAAAACCACCTGCACATTGTTGGCTCTATATATCACTTGAAGAAAGAACATAATAACCAAGAATAATGAGATAATCATTATAGAAGGTGAAAATCTCATTGAAACTCACACAAAATTACAACAAAAAAATATACCGGAGCATGACCAGACTGTGCATTTGACTGAAACTCACGTTTAGCCTGGTATGCATTCTTTTCAACATGTTTCATGTTTGTAATCGGGCATTGTACTTTACCAAAATGTATGACCCTTTGTCCAGAAAAGTCTACCATTGACTTATTGTATCTGGTATCGGTACTGTTTAAAAATTAATGGTAACCTTGAAATCAATGGTAGGACAATTTACCTTGTAATACAACTAATTTATTTGGCAGGAATCACCATACTTCAACTTGGACAATCAGTCTCAATCTGAAAATCAATGTCATAAGAAGACAATCTATATTAAACGTGTCAGAACTATATGGTAGAAAAAAAAGTATAAAGAGGGGAAAGAGGCAAGGGGGAAGGAAGAGAAGGTGGTGGAGAGGGAGCAGGCAGAAAAGAAGAATAAGAAGGCAGATGGGGAGGAAGACGATGAGAAGGTGAGGAAGAAAATGAGACATAGGGGGTGGAAATAGAGGAAGAGGAGGTGTAAATAAGAGGAAAAGGGGGGAAGTAGGAAATCGAGAAGGGGTGGGGGAAGGAGAAAGATGAGAACAGTGGAATTATGGGTGTAAAACGAGACTGATTGTAAGTCTCATAAATGCCTGTTTACTGGGATGCCCAATGATAAGAAAAAAGAAGAGAGAGAGAGAGCGAGAGAGAGAGAGAGAGAGAGAGAGAGAGAGGGGGGGGAGAGGGGGAGGGAAAGGGGAACGGAGTAGAGCTCCAGGCAGAGACAGAGGAGACGGAGGAAGATAGAAACGTAAGAGAGCAGAGAAAGAGAGAGGAATACAATAAGAACGAGGGAAAGAGCATGGAATGACATGTACTTCCTTATAATAGGCCCATGCATTATAAGAGTATGAGCTGAAGTGAGAGAGAAATAAGTGGGTAAGAGAGGAAAATGGGAGGTATAGGAAGAGACGGACTGTGTAAAGCGTGCATGGATGATAAGGTACTCTTATGCATATACAAGGGATGGAAAACAAAATCCTCTTTGATGAAATTTGGATTGAGGCGCTAAACTTTTCAACTCCTATAAATGCGTACCGTGACTTATAAAAAAGGGGTTAAAAAGGGGTTAAAAACGCTGATCGAGAAGAATAAATACTGGTCCTCCACCCCACAAGGACTAAACACACGCTACGCCACTGATTCGAAGAAAGGTGTCCAGTCCGTTAATCAATAAAAGGAAAGAGATTTAAAACGGTGTTGTTATTTCATTCTGAAGAAAAGCATCTCTAACAATAACCATTGCCTCTAAATCATCTGTAAATACTTGTTTAGAATATATACCCCCATCTTATACCATGGTTAATTCCCACTCAATCAAATTCGCTTTACTCCTATCTTCCCAAGACTTCCTCTAAATGCAAATCTACGTCGTCTATAAATAAAGTACCCTTAGTCCTTTTATCCTGAGACCATATTATATCCAAATTTAAAATTTCTCTCTCGATCGGATGTTTTTAATGTCGACTAAATTTTAGCAAAAACTTTACATCTTGTAGATTAAACGTGCAAACATATACAGTGTATAACTCTAGCTTTATGCATGAGGTTGTTAAAGAATTATCAATATCAATCCACTTTTTGACAGCGTGTGTGTGTGTGTGTATTTGGGTTTTTACAGACGTGTATCAATCAGATATGATTATTTACGTTTGGGGACCGACTTTTAACGTCACTATCAATCCACCCTTTTATATTCCTTTTGACAGCAATAACAATATGCATTGATAAAATATGCATACTGTTTAGCAAAATGCACTACAGTATTCCAACTCCAATTAAATGTAGAAATTGAGTACAAACTTAAGGAATGTAACATATTGGCCCCCTCAACGTATTCATGTTAGTTATGAATTGTGAATTAAACTAACTCAATCCAAGTCAAAATGTTATAAACACACAAATATCACTAATTGAGTAAGCATTCAATTCGCCCGTGCGTAAATTAACGAATTTGCAACAACGTATTCTTATCTAGCATTCTGTTACTTGTGAAAAACAAAATTCATCCTACCTGTCACCGTGGTCTATCAATCTGAGTTTGCCACTAAGACGTTTCCTTTGTGAAAGAACACACACTGCTTCTTTCTACATTGGTTTTCCCAAAGTCCCAAGGAATGAGAGTACCAATAGTTGAAAGACAACCACAATTGAAGAAAACAATGGAGAGAAAACGGTCTCCCTTCAGTTATAGACAAACAGACTTATAGTTTGCCAAGACGGAAGGGAATTCAAGTATATCACCGTATATTTTACTCTCACTGCATGCATGCAGATGGCAATGGGAGTGAGTCGTCAGTGATTGTTATGCAAATGAGCTTTATTAAAGCACTTTTTAGGGTGTGCGATTTGAAATGGATGATATGGACTAGTGGATAATGATAAAGGTACTGGAATGCCTGGACTATAAAGGATTGACATACCAGTCATAGTACTCACTGTCTGGGTAACCCGCGTGTATCTTTAAGATTTCGTTTTAAGTTTTTGTGACGAACCAGCTAAGACCAGTGATGTATATCATTATCAAGTGTTCTTGACTTGGAATTTTTTTATTTCCAGGTAGAAGAATAAGATGATACAAAGATAATGTGCTTCCTTCTGTTAGGTTCAAAACGGCCCCGCCCACTCTACCAAATATTGTAGGATGCTCCCACTCCCCCTAATATCACTAGTAGCAATATGTATCTTGACCATATACGTTGCAACATTACTTGGATCTGTATATTCATGTTGAACGTGCTTCCTTCCTTTAAATTTATCACAAAACGCCCCGCGGTCAGGTGTTGTAAAATGAATTCGAAAAATAGATAATAAGTTTGAAAACATATATTATTTTACAATCTGCAGCTGACAAAACACGTTCAATTGCCGCCTGACGTAGATTTTTCTTCTTCTTCTTCTTCCTCGTTATTAATGCTACTTTATGCAACGATGATCCAATTCAGAACATTGAATTTCTGGTACAAAACTAATCATCCGTTTCAATCTCTTCCCTTGTTTCTCTTCATTTTCTTCCATTATTTCCTTGATTATTCATTGTGAATTGCCATTCATATACTTTGTAGTTTACCAAATCGATTATTAATGTCATGCATTTAAAGGAAAAAAATAACTGGCTGCTATTTGAATGTACGTTTATCAATAAATCATATCAAATCAAATCAAATCAAATCATTTTGGCGTTCTGAATTATACAATTTATTTTATAATTATTCATTTATCTGTCTATTAGTACATGTAATAGTAATACATAGAAAAGGGAATGAATATACGAATGAATTTAAATTTTAAAAAAAAATGTTCATCCAAGCATGAAGCGTAAGCAATACTTTGATCGAATAGTTTTTATTTTTTTATTTTTATTTACCCATCAACGTCATAAGGGAAAATAAAATACTAATGTTTCACTAACTTTCATTCTGGAGGATTTTGATACACTCCGTATGTATAGCGAGATAGGGAGAAAGCTAGAAAGTGATATAGAAAGAGATATAATGATGGGATGGTGATATGATTTATAGAGAGAGGAGGGAATATTAACTTTTAAATAGAAAGTAAAGAAACAAGCGAGATATATGGGATGAAGAGAAACGAGCGATGAAACGATGTTACCATCCACCCGGTCCCTGTGAGTGTGGCTGAGTATGAGAGTATTATTTTGTGTATGTAAATGTATTTGTGTGGGTTAAAACATTCTAGAAAGAGGTGTCCATGGGTTACTTCCCGTTATTTATAGTCTTTGGATTTTTTGACAAGTCTTGAATAAAACCTCATTTGAATTTGAATTTATCCGATGTTTTTCCTGGCTAATATCACAAGTCATTATGTTTCTCTTATCATTTCAGCAGCTAGTGATCAGATTATTATCTTTTCGTAAACTTTTTCGGAGAAGCAAAGTTTTATTAAATCAATAGCGTTTTGTTAAGTCAATGTCTTGTTTAATTTAAACTCAAGTACAGAACTCAACGACATTGATTACAAATTATTATTTAAACTATACATGGCACTAAAATATCGAATTTCCTTTAAAACGCATTGATCGCATATGTTTAGAAGATGAATTAATATGCGGCTTACTCGCGACCAGGAGAGCATCATTTAATCCTATGGTACTGGATCGACTGAATGCTTTCCTGACTAATGAATCTCTGGCAATGCAGAATCTTTTAATAATTAACCCATTGAAAGTCGTTTTGTAGAATACCCTAGATTCCATCGGCTTCGGTTTTGTCTTTCTCATTCCATCTTGGTATTGGTTGGCGGTTCTTCTTGGTGTGGGGAATTCCCTCGAGCGTCTCCAGCTAGCAAACCGATACATCAGATTCTCTGCTCTCTTTTCGATGCGCAGAATACCTTTGATCATGAATCGCTTAGCGCGGCATTCCTCGGGACTCGCACTTGTATTAGCTATCTCATTCATCTCGAGCACTGCCTCACCTTTCATCATCACCCGACGAAGAAGTTCATCTCCATCGCTCAATGGTTTGCAATTCTTAATTCGTTTGTCTCTCATCTCCCCGAAGTGTTTGCTCGCTACAGAGAGCTCTTGCTCTAAAACTTTCAGCCTTCTGAAAATTTAGGCGCAGAAGAGAGCCGTGTTCCTGAAGTAGTTGATGATGTCCTGATATTGCGATATCATCGACGACGGAGATTGTGCGACATCACACTCTGATGTCACTGTTCTGATTGGACTTTGATCTTCGTGCGAAGTCATTGTAAAGAAAGTCGATAAGTTGATGCACCTTGAGACAATACTGGGGCTAGGAAGGTGACACCTATCCAAAACGTTCCAACTATCGTCGTTCAAACAGTCTTGCAGCCCGGCGATCCTTATCTTACTGAATGCATCCTCCAGCAATACCTTCCTTTTAATCTCGCTTTGCCTGTCAGGAAACAAACTCGGCTTGATCAGGAAAAGAAACAGGGAGCAGAACCTGTAAATCACATCATGGTGATGTTGTGGGGTGATCAAACGAACAATCTTGTGTCGCTTGCTTGCAAACCCTAACTCTGATACCATTTGAAGTCTCTTCTGAGATTGTGTTGATATGAGACAAACCTCATCTTCTTGGCTTATGTGGTCTTGGTTTAGATCTGACTTTCCTTTGGACATTTTCATCTTATAGGCTAGAAAGAGTCTTCGAACCATACTGATCTTGGATTGTAGGATGTCAACCGAGTTGATCAGCATCACCTGACCCCATCGGAGGTCATCCAGGGATTCGATTCTCTGACCACGAAGATTAATAGCACATGTCATATCTTCCAAGTCAAAAGGTCCATATCTTGCACGGTAAATCGTTTCGACATTTTCTTGGATAGTGGACAGCTTACCGACCACACGCATAACCCGACATCGGGCGCTGGGGAAGATGACGTCTTCTACATCATCATCATCGAAGTCATCATCACTGTCGCTGCTATCGCTCAGGGTTGGAAAGGTTATGCATGCAGTAGGTGCCTTCTTGGACCACCAGGTACGTAGTTTCTGGAGTCTTTCATGTTGCCTGGACGAGGTGTCTTCTGAAACATCGTCAAAGTCTGGAGAGAGCTCTGATGAGAGTGGGATGGGGTCTTGTTCACTGAAGAGATGAAAAAGATCAACAAAGTCAACATAAATGCACAATAACTGTTCATCATTGAAGTCCATTGTAGATGCTTAAGATCAATGCCATGGCCATAGACTTTTGAATAATTTTAAAATGTAATTTACCTGTAATTCATATCTTTTATTGGATGAAATCCTTCTTCATGGCTCCTCCCCAAAACGCGCTATTCTAATGACATAATAGGAATGTCATCCTCACATTAACCGATCGAGTTTACACTTTTACTTTTTAGATCTCGAAAAGGAAAAATAGTTTATTATTTTTTTATATTTTTATTATCACTATTACACCAACGATTCTGTCGGTTTTTTGAAACTGAATGTATAACAATATTGTTTTAAAGTGCGCTGTTGTGGTCGAGGAGCGAAGCGAACGAGTTTAGATAATTGTCACATTTTTACAATGGCAAAATGGTATTTCTTGGACAAGCTCTAGATCTATTTGTACGTCAATGGGGGAGTAAGTACAAAGTTTGATATTCATATGCTAATATCAATATTTTTAAGGTGTCCGATAGAATTAAGTCATAAGTGGACATTTGAAGAGTAAAGTTCATTGCTGTCTCCTGGAAAGGATGATCTCTGCATGAAATACATTATTTTGTTCTGGTTCTTAAGGTAAAATGAGGTGAATAATTGATACGCCTTGGAATATAACACATCAAAGTGAGCTCTAGCTATTTTTGATCATCCTTAAAAAGATCATTGTTCTTTCATGTAGGAACTACGTTCTACCATCCTCTTTCATAGTTATACGACTGGTGAAAGAGCGACATCCCTCCTAGCAACGTACATAGACAATATAGGGAAGATGCAAACTTTGTTTTTTATTGGGTTGGGATATATTTGAAAGCAATAATAAATATCGAATGACTCACATGTCTTGGTTGTTGTCTTGTGATGTATCTGCCATTTATACAATTATACAATAATGTTTTTTAGCCACATAGTGACAGCACTTTTGACGCCCCGGTGACCGTTTTTGGTATGATTATGGTATTATTATGAGGATTTAGGAATAGAAGCTATAGTGACGCGATGTGTTGCATTGTGACGTATGCGCGTAACGGCCTTACGTGCCAGTCTATTGATGACGTAACAAAGGTGGATTACAAAGGATATCTAATTAATTGATCCTCATTTACAGAAGTACATGTATGAAGAATGTATAATTTCTTTGTTCTACTGGCATATATGTTTTTTACAGTTCTTTTTCAGGCCCTCAAACATGCATTAAACAAACAGATGATCGCTCGAACAGATACACAGGGGCGCGGCAGGCGCCATTAAAACGAGGGGGGAGGGAGAGGGTGTGGGACTATTTTATTTTGAATAGTTTGCCAAATTTCGTCACAAAATTTTTTTTAAAATACATGTACAGACAAAATAAAAGAAGGGTCCTAAATGTCAACATCGTCGATACTTTTTAATTTAAAAGGGCAATCCTACCGGTGTTGTACTAATTTCTATTTATAGTCTATGCAAATCTATAATTGGCAATTTGGCCGGTGGATTGTGACGTACTGGTACATGTACTGTAAATATAACTGTCATGTTTGTCGTGTACAAAATATCATTCATTTCTGTTTTTCTCCTAAGTGCCTTTTACCTCGGGGCACTTCTCAAAATATATTATGGATACCTAGGTCCTCTAAAGAGAATAGACCCTCCCAAGTCATACATTTTTTAAATTGAAATATTAGTCATTTTGTTTTGGAACTAATGAGAAAGTTGTCTACCACTACATCACAGAGACATTACAGATTCAACCAATTTGAAGAGCCCACGCCTATAGTGATATAAACTTTCAAGAATTCATAACTTTCTCATTTTTTTTCCCCGATTTTATTCAAACTTTCACCATTTTACTTCTCTGATTTTTCTTTCTCTGATTTTTCTACTCTAGAGTAGTTGCCATCAAGGATTGTATTTCCCTTTAATAATGACGACATTGCCTGAATGGGATGTCTGCCTCGCCCCTCCTACCTGTGATACGTCTCTACAAAACTGACAAGTGCTATATGCTGAATCAGGGCAACGACCTATGCCCATTTACATACATCATTTTATTCAATGTCTTCCATTAACAATCTATAAAATCTGTAAATTTAAAGGATATGAATTGATTCTACTAATAATTATCACCATGAATGCTCTCTCCATCTCGAATCATTACACCATTAAATCCAAATCTACAAATAAAGAGTACGTAACACATAAAAATGCTGGTCAAACAGTGATTATTAAGTTTATTAACGCTTTGATTTTTTTCACTAAAAATTACATCATCATCATTCATGAATTAAACAGAATTCTGTCATTATCATTTATCCAACAATATTTTTTCTACAATGAACTAAATGGAATGCCTTTAAATATTGATGATAATTATTTTACAGTCGATGTTATAAAGTAGGGAATTGTTTAAATAGAGAATGTTTGATTAAGATAAACACTACATCGTACAAAATAAAAGCTGGAAATTCATCGAAGAAAATCTTTTTTCATGAATTATTAGAGGGGGATAAATCACAGACCAGCTGTGGGGACTCAAATCAGAAAAATGTAATAATTCTTCGGCCTTTTCAACTAACATTCTTTCAATATTACAATTTTTTTGATGAGGATTATTTTTCTTTTGTGTTTTCTTTGCATATTTATTGGCCAAATAAAGAAAGGAATGTTTCTAATAAAACGTACACGATAACAAACTGAATACACAAGGTAACTACCGGTATGACATAAGATGACTACTAACTGTGACCAATTTTTTAATTTTTTTCTCTCTTCCTTTTAACCCTTTGGGTCTATAGTAAAGGAAAGTGCAAGATTTATACACACACAAAAGGAATTGCTAATGAAATACCAAATGAAAGATTTACTGTAAAAAGATCAGCAAAAAAATTATATTTGATTCTAAAACTATACTGTTAAGTATTTGTAAAAAAAGAAATTTAATATACTACATTTATTCAATGTACTGTTTGACTTGTACTGTATGAGCCTTGAGTACTCCCACAGAGTGGATTTGGTGCTATTTAAGTTGAATTTATTGCTTTTGACCAACACCTACAAATTCTAATCTAAATATGATCATAATTTGTAGGTTTTGGTCAAAAGCAAATACTTTATTGTCTATAAAACACCCAATGTGGTTTGGTTTCAATCTGAATACTTCTGGAATACAATTAACACATCACTTGAAAGTGAAAATCCCTTCAATTTAAAATATTTTTATCAGCACAATTATATGAATGAACTGATCCTCCCTCTGACAAAATAAAAACAAGACACAACAAAACATTACTAGCGCATGTACATTAAATACAAATATGAGCTAAATATTCAGAAATTTGGCAATTGAAGAAGCAAATATATAGACATAGCTTAATTTTCTTTTTCACACTTTTATATACACATTTATATCAGATAAAAATGAACTTCAGGGAACCTAATTATCTCCACATACATCTGTCTGTATCTTGTAAATAAGATTACAATATTTTTGTTTAGATTGACTTGAAATTCATTCATACATACAGGAGTTTAAGAACAAATCTTACTAACTTTACCATGACTTTAAAACTCTGATTCCATGAATGACATTTGTTTGATTACAAAATGGGATATTTATTGCAGTAAAAATAAACAACAGAAATCTTTAAAATCAATGCAGTCAAATAAGTTAATCAAAATACAGTTGGAGTGTAAGTAAAAAAAAACATTCATGAATGTTTATCTAAAATTAGNGTATTGTAGAATCTTCTGCATTTGGTACTAATTTGCCTCAATTCACAGAAGAGTGAAATTGAATATCTTAATACTTCACTTATCATTGAACCTGTTTAATTGTAGTGTATAAGAACTTTTCTTTGGACATAATTGCAGTCTTTTCTAAAATATGAAATAGAATACTGCCTGTGGTATCTTCTTGTCATAGCCAAAACACAAGAAATACTGATTTTGTTTTCTTCTATTTTTTCCCCAAGATTGACATGCATTTGAATGGGTTTTTTAAAAGACATTTATATAGTTATATTCTGTAAAGAATATAGATTTAAAAATGTATTAAAAACTAGACTTTAAAATTTATAAAAAATCCCTGACTTCATGATTTCAAATACTTTAAAAATGTTGTGCATATCTTTTGAGTCACTCATGAAAGGCAAAAATACATAATGGTTGTGTGGTGATACACATACTAATATGTTATGACAAACGGGTCAGCTATACATCATTATGCATCATGCATTTCACTAATTAAAATCCATAAAAAACTATGGGCTCTTCTACATTAGTTTGCAGGCACAAACCCTTGTCCTTCGTTTTGCGTATTCGTTGTGTATGCACTAGGCAGATGGCATACTGCCTACATTCTGTACTTATAAGCAGCTCCAGAGACGCGACAGAGCTAGGCTCTGCTCAAGGCTTTAGAACTTATGATATAATGTCAAATTAGAGTCTTTACCTGCATACTACTTCTACATATGCATAGGTCAAGGGTAAGCATGCATATCCATTCCTTTGGCAAACATCTTATTCTTCTTTTTGTTAATACAAATGTCATAGTCCAATCACAAGTTTAGAAAGAAGCCAATAACTGTGAATGGACCTCAATTTGTGGCACCTTTCTGACCAAGATTATCAATGATGGACATGTAGAAAATACATGCCAACATGTCATGACAATTACCCGGCTTACCACAATCTTGTATAGACTAGGAATACATTATCAGCTGCTTACAAGGAGAACTGCATGTACGAGGACTTTTGATCAATTAAGAAGAGTTTGGAAAATGGGAGATATCAAACGGAAGCCTAAACTTTAACAGAGAAACAAATATATTCTTGTTTTACTTTCAATTAAAAGACATTTGTAAAGTTTCTTGTACATTGTAATTTGATTTTATAAACAGCAAAGTGACAGTAAGATAAAACAAGTTAAAATGCATCACATTCTTGGATGGTAGGTAGATTCATTTCAGGTTTTTATTTTAATATATCAATCATCAGTCGAACCCCGACAGGAGAATACATATGTGGTATACACACTTCTAGGAGCCTGGACAAGGGTACAATACATGTAGGTACCTGCTTCAAGGTATCATGTCTAAATCTAATTAAATTGTAATAAATTGATTGTAATAGTAAATCATCTGCTATGAATAATGGCTCCTCATTCTCTATTCAGAGCTGTCTTCTAGTTTTCAATCTAAAGAACATATAGACCCACAAAGTTCCAGTGCATATATGTATGTAATGCTGCAAAGCAGTCTCCCACAAAAGTTACCAAGGAAAACGAGCATAGGTGTAATAAGAGTATAAATCTTTAAATTTCAGTTGCCAGTTTAGATTGTCATTTCCAATAAACAATTTACATTTAAACAGCCAATTGTATGAACAAACATATATTCCCAGTATAAAGCATCTTATAGAATTCACCATCGATACATATTTGTAGCATGAAAATAAATTCATAATCCAAAAATAGATTACTATACTACCCCGGTAATAAATCTATATGCTCAAATGGGTATATTCGTCTTCTGCAATCATATAAATATAAATATAAAAGTAAAATCTTAATTTGTATTAATTTATATATTTTCTCTTTGTCAAAATAGCATCCCATTTAAGCATCTATTCACAGTACAGTGAACTGGTAATTGTTTTGCCTTGCATGGCACTCATATATACTAGAACATATGTATCCCCGGCAGGGGCTGGTGTAGATTTTTTTTTGCCTTGCATGTCACTCATAGGTATACTAGAACATATGTATCCTCTCTGGCACCTGAGAAAACATTCCTTTTAATACTATTTAACAGGAATATATGTCATACAACAGAAATGAG